>JACBYL010001081.1:0-96459 GCA_015266385.1 Trichoderma oligosporum | reverse complement strand
CCCACCTATTTTCTTCCCTTTATCGACGAACCAGCTGCAAGTTCTCCGTCCTCATCCTTTTCACCACCTTTTCCCCTTTGGAACCCCGTAATAAAAGCCTTTTTCTTCTTCTTCCCCCGGGTTCAATCTTGCACTTTTTTCTTTTGCTGCTACTCGAGCTCTTAACCTTCTAGACACTTCTCCTACTTTTCGTCTCAACAGTCCAGAAATTAATAAAAAAAAAAAAGCGTTCACTATGCGTGAGGTTATTAGCATCAACGGTGCGTGCTAGCTCGACAGAGGGAAAGCCCCCTTTAGGCTCCCCTCTCTCCCCACCAAACGCGTCTCTTCACCGCATCATGGACGCCCAATACACCAAGTTGAAGATGCTAACATTTGGAGGATAGTCGGCCAGGCTGGTTGCCAGATTGCCAATTCCTGCTGGGAGGTTAGTCGATTGTCATATTTGCTAATTCTTCTTGATCACTTGAAATTCTTGAAGCTAACGTTTTTGTCTTGATAGCTTTACTGCCTCGAGCACGGTATCCAGGTACATCACCAACCCATATTGTGGCTTAAGCCATTGTTTACATATCTTCCACGCACCAAAAACACGAAGCTAATGGCGTTTTTTTTCTCTCGCAGCCCGATGGTTACCTCACTGAGGAGCGCAAGGCTCAGGATCCCGATCAGGGTTTTAGCACTTTCTTCTCTGAGACTGGTATGGCCATGGTGTTATGTTTATGTTTATGTTATTGACGTGGAAATGTGCCCCCTAACCTTCTTTAAATAGGCCAGGGCAAGTATGTCCCCCGTGCCATTTACTGCGACTTGGAGCCAAATGTCGTCGATGAGGTCCGAACCGGTCCTTACCGCAACCTCTTCCACCCGGAGATGATGATCACCGGCAAGGAGGATGCTTCCAACAACTACGCCCGTGGCCACTACACCGTCGGCAAGGAGCTGATTGAAGGAGTTCTGGACAAGATTCGACGTGTTGCCGACAACTGTGTTGGTCTTCAGGGCTTCCTGGTCTTCCACTCCTTTGGTGGCGGTACCGGTTCTGGTTTTGGTGCTCTTCTGATGGAGCGCCTCTCTGTCGACTACGGCAAGAAGAGCAAGCTCGAGTTTTGCGTTTACCCTGCTCCTCAGACTGCCACCTCTGTGGTTGAACCTTACAACTCCATCCTGACCACTCACACTACCCTGGAGCACTCTGACTGCTCCTTCATGGTCGACAACGAGGCCATCTACGACATTTGCCGTCGTAACCTTGGTCTTGAGCGCCCCAACTATGAGAACCTCAACCGCCTGATTGCTCAGGGTAAGTTGAAAGAGAAAAAAAAAATAAGGCTAGAAGGTGTATCACTCTTATATGCTAACTTTATTTACATAGTCGTCTCTTCCATCACCGCTTCCTTGCGTTTCGATGGTTCCCTGAACGTTGACCTGAACGAGTTCCAGACTAACCTGGTCCCCTATCCTCGTATCCACTTCCCTCTGGTCGCCTATGCCCCTGTTATCTCTGCCGCCAAGGCTGCTCACGAGGCCAACTCCGTCCAGGAGATGACCATGTCCTGCTTCGAGCCCAACAACCAGATGGTCAAGTGTGACCCTCGTAATGGCAAATACATGGCTACCTGCTTGCTGTACCGTGGTGATGTTGTCCCCAACGATGCCCACAACGCTGTCGCCACCCTCAAGACCAAGCGCACTATTCAGTTCGTCGACTGGTGTCCCACTGGTTTCAAACTTGGTATCTGCTACCAAGCTCCCGAGAACGTCCCTAACGGCGATCTTGCCAAGGTCAACCGCGCTGTGTAAGTTGCCCATATTAAATCCCCCCCTCATTTTCTTCTTTAATGTATAAATTACCTGATCTAATATGGTAACAGCTGCATGTTGTCCAACACCACCGCCATTGCCGAAGCCTGGTCCTCTCTGTCCCTCAAATTCGATCTCATGCACTCCAAGCGTGCTTTCGTCCACTGGTATGTTGGTGAGGGTATGGAGGAAGGTGAATTCTCCGAGGCTCGTGAAGATCTCGCTGCTCTGGAGCGCGATTACGAAGAAGTTGCTGCCGACTCTCTGGACAATGAGGAGTTAGAGGCTGAGTACTAAGTTATGTGTTGGAGTCATGGATATTGAGGGTATGGACTGCTAAGCCGGTACCACCTACTCCCGCCCCCCCATCTCTCTTGGACAGGGGTGTATTTTCTTTATTAGGTCGCGAGCCTTAGTTTTTTTAATGTTAAAAAGCAAATCTGTAAATGGAAAAAGCCAACAGAAGCTGTTATCTACAACATTTGATTTGAGCAATTGGTGTATGGGAAAAGATGCTTGTGCGTCCCACATACTTAATAGCAGTGATTATTACTCTCCGTACTGTATGCTCTATGGGAGAATTTAAGCTGTTAAATTACAACCGTTTCTCTCTCCCTCTCCCTCTCTCTCTCTTCTTCTACACTTATATAGCCCACGGCCCGAATTTGGTTTTGTACAGAGTATTCCCAATAGCGTAATCAATTTTTTTGGGTCAAACAATGCGGATGGCTCCCTCAGGCCAAACGGTTTGGGTGCGACTTTCAATAGCCGTCAGACTGGCATCGCTTCGGGCTGGGGGTTGGTGTACGAGCCGATACTACGCGAGAATCGCCGCCTTCTGCAGCTAGGAGGTACCTACACAGTACGCAGTACAAATCACCAACGTTAGAATAGCTTCCCTCTTTTGTCGTCTCGAGAACTGGTCAACTTTTTCGCCTTTTCTCAACCAATTTGCCTAAGCTCGCCATTAAAATACGGAAATGTCTTTACTTCGTTCATCCATCTGCCGCGCATGCAGGCGTTCCCAGGTGTATGTACACAGAGGCTTTGCAACAGCCGGTCGCCCGCAGACATCATCTGACAATCGAGTCAAGATCGTGGAGGTCGGCCCGCGAGATGGATTGCAAAACGAGAAAAAGGCCATCTCGCTGGCAACAAAGATTGAATTGATTGAGAGGTTGGCTAAGACGGGACTTTCGACGATTGAAGCTGGCTCTTTTGTCGCCCCGAAGTGGGTGCCTCAGGTAAGAGACATTCGAACTAAGGGGATCATCTTCAATAAAAGATCAAGGAGACATGGACGAGGAAGGAAAAGGAGAAAGGAGAAAAGCAAAAGCTAAGTCCCAACAATACAGATGGCAAACTCGAGCGAAATTATGGAGCATATACTACAGCAGAAAATTGAATCTCCCGTCCCAATTACCTACGCTTTCCTCGCACCGAATACAAAGGGATTGCAGAATGCAGAAGCGCTACTGAAACAGAATCCTGGAAGGTTTGCTACGCAGCTGCAGCCAGATGCTACGAAGCCCGAAGTGGAAGTGGCTGTCTTTGCAGCTGCTACGGAAAGCTTCTCACAAAGAAACCTCAACTGCGACATCAAGACTTCATTAGAACGTTTCAAGGCCGTGATTCAAGACTCCAAGGCTCTGGGGCTCCGCGTCCGGGCATACATTTCAGTGGTTCTGGGCTGCCCGTTTGAGGGTTTCGACGTTGATGCTCACAAAGTAGCCGAGATTGCTACAGATTTGCTAGAGTCCGGAGCTGATGAGATCTCGCTCGGCGACACCACCGGCATGGGCACTGCCCCACGGACAAGCGCGTTGCTCAAGTGCATGGCCGCGGCGGGTATCCGTTCGGAAGACATTGCCATGCACTTCCACGATACGTATGGCCAGGCATTGGTCAACACTGCTGTGTCGCTGGAGCATGGGATTCGCATATTTGATAGCAGCGTCGGCGGACTGGGAGGATGTCCTTATAGCCCCGGAGCAACAGGCAATGTAGCGACGGAGAACATGGTGTACTTTATGGAGACGCTGGGGATGGAGACGGGAGTTGATTTGGATGCCATGGCGGATATTGGGACTTGGATTACGCAGGAGTTGGGCAAGGCGAATGATAGTTCGGTGGGAAAGGCTGTGCTGGGGGCGAGATCGAGGAAGAGCGCAGAAGCTGCAGCGGCAGCAAAGGCATAAATGATGATGAGCTAAGAATATCCAATAAATAATTAAATAAAATAAATAAATATCTCCGTAATTAATCTTCTCTTTCTTAATTGATTGATTGATTGATTGTAGGTAGGTAGGAAATTTGTTTATTACAGGATGATCAGCTCTGTTCTCAATTGGAACTTACCGAGCTTCCCCCATACATACTGCATATTGCATTATTGTTCGTGTTGGCTGATGGGAAAGCAATATGGAGGGGTAGCTTCTACAGCTTTGACAGCTTGTCTCTTCCCCTCAGAGCAAGTACTCCGTACCCCAAACTCCGTCTCGGAATGCTTTTTCTATCCAATTTGTTATTACATACAGATACCTACTAGGTAGTAGATTAGACGCATTGCTCTTTGGTGAACCCTTTATGGCGAGAGATGCCTCTCAGATATTGAGATTTGTACATGATACTTCATCCTGCGGCTAGTACAGAGTACCTACATTGACATAGCGTCTGCTGCTAGCAGTCATGTGATGTCACGACTGTTCGCCAAGCTAAAGGTTATCACTTCGCTCTCTAAATCATGACTCCAGCGCTTCGGCGTGGGTCCTATTTTCTTTTGCGTAGTGACTTGTACTTCCAAGGCTTAGGGGCCTAGATTATGTAGGTTAGTTAGTGAGCTTGGTACCTGTAGATTATTTTTTTTGGGCGCAGCGCAGCGCACGCAGCAGAGCTGGCTGGCTCTGGCTTGAACTGGGAAACAAGGCGTCTCCACTCCTCCGAAGCTGCTTCGCTCCAACCTCTTCTCTCCTCCGACCTTCATTTCCATTTCGCTATCCCCTCCCGCCAAACTCCAGTTCCAGTTCCGGCTCTTTTTTTTTTTTTCAAGGCAACGGATTCTCTTTCGATCCGGTGATTATTCGCTTCTCGACTGCCGGCCTCGGTCTTTTCGTCCCTTGCTCTCCTTAAACCCCCCCTCCGACGATAATCGTGGCCACTAGAGTTGCTGCGCTGTGACCCTTTGAGGAGAAAGTAGATCAGAAGAGAGAGAGAGTGAGAGAGAACAGCAGAGAAATAATTTCAAAGGGAAAACTTGCAGCTACGCAACTACAGAAAGAAGCATAGCAAATAAGACAAGATAAATTCGCAGCAATGACGGACCCACGCAATTCGTCATCCTATTCGGTTGTGCCGCAGCTGCAGTATAATACTGTGAGCGGCGTCAATGGACCTCTGGTCATTGTCGATAATGTATGATATCCTCTTCTCTTCCCTTTTTTTTTCCTCTTTCCACTTATTTTGTTATACGCAATACTATGGGATGCAATGGAAATTTCATAGTGGAATAGATTTCAGCGTGTATATGGTACTGATGAATGATGGCGCATGCAGGTCAAATTCCCGCGATACAATGAGATTGTTACGCTTACGTTGCCCGACGGTACGGAGAGGAACGGACAAGTTCTAGAAGCTCGAGGTTGGTTACAAATCTTACTTGACTATATTTTGACTTGGCATGGCCTTGTCTTATATATATATTGTTTGGATTGCATGTTTCTGACAATCGCAAATAGGTGACCGAGCCGTTGTCCAAGTCTTTGAAGGCACTCCAGGTATCGATGTGAAGAAGGTAGGTGGAAGGCTACTAGCTAATTGCTGGAGGACTGATGGCTAATAAGAACATATCTTATCTAGACTCGTGTCAAGTTTACTGGCCAGAACCTCAAGCTTGGAGTTTCGGAGGACATGCTTGGCCGTATCTTTGATGGTTCTGGACGAGCCATCGACAAGGGCCCCAAGGTGCTGCCAGAAGAGTACATTGATATTAATGGCAGCCCTATCAACCCCTACTCTCGAGTAGGTATTTTCCTTTTATGCTCATTCGTACCTCGTCAGAAGTCGAGGGTTCATTGAACTAACAAAGTTTAGGAATACCCCGAAGAGATGATTGCGACTGGTATCTCAGCCATCGATACGATGAACTCGATTGCGCGAGGACAAAAGATCCCCATCTTCTCGGCCTCTGGTCTACCACACAATGAAATCGCCGCTCAGATTTGCCGACAGGCTGGCTTGGTCCAGAAGCAAGGTATCACCAACAAGGGGGTCCACGATGGCCACGAGGAGAACTTTTCCATCGTATTTGGTGCCATGGGTGTCAACTTGGAAACTGCTCGATTCTTTACCCGAGACTTTGAAGAGAATGGTAGTTTGGAGCGTACCACACTGTTTCTTAATCTTGCTAACGATCCTACGTGAGTGATGCTCTTTTCCCCTTCCCCCCTCCAACCCAATATGATAGAGCTCAGGGTTGTTAACGCCACGGTAGTATCGAGCGTATTATTACCCCTCGTCTTGCCCTTACGACGGCCGAGTACTACGCCTACCAGCTCGAGAAGCACGTATTGGTCATCTTGACGGATTTGTCAGCCTACTGCGATGCTCTTCGAGAGGTTTCTGCCGCTCGAGAAGAAGTGCCAGGTCGTCGTGGTTTCCCCGGTTACATGTATACTGATTTGTCGACCATCTATGAACGAGCTGGCCGTGTATCGGGACGAAATGGCTCCATCACTCAAATTCCCATCTTGACCATGCCCAACGAGGATATCACGCATCCCATTCCCGATTTGACAGGATACATTACTGAAGGACAAATCTTCGTCGACCGAGCTTTGTATAACCGTAATATCTACCCACCAATCAATGTACTGCCCTCGCTGTCGCGTTTGATGAAGTCTGCTATTGGTGAGGGTATGACACGTAAGGATCACGGCGATGTGTCGAATCAGCTGTACGCCAAGTACGCCATCGGTCGTGATGCCGCAGCCATGAAGGCTGTCGTCGGTGAGGAGGCGCTGTCATCTGAGGATAAGCTGTCGCTCGAGTTCTTGGACAAGTTTGAGCGCCAATTCATTAACCAAGGCGCGTACGAGTCCCGATCGATTTTCGAATCTCTGGATCTAGCCTGGAGCTTGCTCCGCATCTACCCCAAGGACTTGCTGAACCGTATTCCCAGCAAGGTTCTTAACGAATTCTACCAGCGATCACAGAAGGATTCCAAAGCGAAGGGCAAGGCACGAGCAGATGTTGCTACCAACGACAGGCAGCAGGCTGAGGAAAACCTGATTGACGCATAAAGACACAACTTGAATGACTTTTCCTTAATTTTTTTTCCCCGACGGTTGGAAGTAAAGTATAAATGGCTGTTTGACTTGGAAGTGTGATATTATTTGTGGTAGAAGAAAGTGATGCGTGTATTCAACCCTGAGTAAGGGGCTCGTTATTATTGTTTATTTCTTTGTTTGGTTTTTACGACTGCGCCGAGGAGGGGCGAGCAATCTGGCACGACCATGGGAAAAGCTGTAGCATGAATTTAGGTAGCAGAGTAAAATGCCAATCAATTTCGCAAAAGAAGTGATGAATAGATCGAGTTGGAAACGACGTGTGAATGAGATTTTGGACCTGAAAGAGAGGTAGACAAGGCGGATTGGATGATATGCAACGTGAATTCGAAGATGATTCTTACGATCATTCAATATACTCTTTTTATATGATTCATTGATAGTGATTGTCTTGTTCTAAATTGACGTCTAAACGACATGAAGAAAATTGCCTTTATACTCTGTAGGGATATGGGTAGTAGTGCTATCGGTAGTACAAGAGTATTAGAGGGTGTGACTTTCCCCATTTCCTTTGATTCAGTTATAAATAAAGGATTACCAAGATAATGTGCTCAGCCATTGGAGCGCTTAGTACGGGATTAAAATGGAGAGAGAGAGGATGGAGAGGAGATCTGTTGGCTGGGTTTCTAAAAAGTCGGTGATAGTCTCTAGGTACATAAACATGTACATTTACTGTTGTACACCTTGCCCCGCGCTGAGGTCCCCTGATAGAGTAAGGTAGCTGTGGGGCCCCGCAAATGGGCTGGCTTACCATACTTTTGGGAGACGACTTTATAGCTACTGGGTGGTTTCATTTTGAATTGAGGATAATTCATAGAAATATATTTGTTCGTAGGGTTAGAGAGAATGATATTGTCATGTAATTGTCCTGTCTAGGCTGATCTTTGGTGTTCTGGTGGCTTAGTAGTGTCGGAATATCGTCAACCAACGTGGTGACATCATGTGCATAACAAAAACCTCCTCAAAGGTGCAGCGAATCCCTCGCTTACTGTTCCTTGTTAACCCTTTTATCTTACGGAGTACAGTACTAGGTATTTTGTCAAGGGCACTGGCAACTTGATTAGCTCTCTTCTCCTCCATACATACCAACGACAACGCACCGATTATCCGGGGATCCCATTCACCCCCTCTCAGTTCTCCAACCTCCCCCGGATCATCGTCGTTCATTACCTATTATGGACGTAGATGGGTTGGTCGGGACCTACATATATGCGTCATGTGGATGAATCGAGGCCTAAAAGAACACGAGATACTACGCTGTACGCCGTACGAAGTATGAAGTGAGAGATGGGCGGGCAGATTGTGTGATATTATGGTGCTGCTGTGTCACTCTCTGATGCGAGCTGGGCGAATTGGAGTATTAAAGATGAGGGGGGGTTTGGCCCTTCTCAATTGACAATTTGTCTCGGAGCATCTTCATCATCTCTTTTCTTTTTTTCTCCCTCTTATTTTAGAGTTTTGAGCGCAGTCTAAAAACTCTGCATTGCGCCGATTGGCTTTGACTTGCTCTTTACTGGTACAAAGACGGAAGAATAAGAATAATAGAGACGAGCAACGGGACGCAATGCACATCATGAAGCTGAAGAGCAATTCTCTTGCTGTCTTGGCTGCGGTCTTTGCCTTTCCCATTGCAGTGAGCGCCTCGGGAAGCGGAAGCGGTCCAGACAAGGATGGCAAGTATTGGATTCGCGCAAAGGGCATTGAAGCTTCCTTCATACCATACGGAGCTTCCATCTCGAATCTGTTCATCAATGATCGTTATGGCATTCAGCGTGATCTTGTGGGTGGCTTCGATAATGCATCATATTACTCCATCGATAAGCAGCACCCTCACTTTGGCGGCGTTCCTGGCCGGTATGCGAATCGCATCAAGAACAGTACTTTTACCATTGACGGCAAGACGTATCACACGCCGCCCAATGAGAACCCTACCAAGGCCTCGCCCAAAGGAACGGATACTCTGCACGGAGGGCCAGACGGCTGGGACTGGCGCAATTTCACCGTCTCGGCCCACACTGATACGAGTATCACTTTTTCTATAGTTGACCCTGACGGTAAAGAGGGGTTTCCGGGTGAGGTTGTCTCTCACATCACGTACACGGTGCAGGAGATGCAATGGGACTTTAAGATGGTGGCTTTGGCAACGACAAAGAAGACGCCCATTATGCTCAGTAGTCACACCTACTGGAACCTAGATGGCTATGCCAATAACGAGACACAAACAGCACTGAATCATACGCTACATCTACCGTATAGCGGGCAACGTGTCGACGTGGATGGCTTTTTAATTCCGACAGGCAACATTCTAGCGAACAAGAAGGATACGGCGAATGATTTTTGGACTAAGCCCAAGCAACTGGGCGAGGGCCTGCGACAGAGTGGTATTAAGAACAACTGCGGTAACAATTGTACCGGCTTTGGTAAGAACTTCTTATTTCTCACTTCTATGATACGCATTCTCTCGTGTTTTATCAGGTATCTTTCCGTGTGTCGATTGAGAGAGGAGGCTAATATTGAGACGTTAGATACCTGCTACCTTGTCAATCGGGATGCGCTGAAGCCCTTTGACTGGCGCTCCGACAACCCTGTTGCAAGCTTGTCGTCTGCTTGGTCAGGCATTCATCTAGATGTCTACTCCGACCAGGAGGCCTTCCAGGTGTATAGCTGCAATTCACAAAATGGCACGCTGGCGCTAAAGAAGACGCAAGGCCTGCATAACAACAAGAAATTCCCGAGGACAATTCCGCAGTACGGATGCCTGGTCATGGAAGTGGAGGATTGGATTGACGGCATCAACAACCCGGAATGGGGAAGAAAGCAAATCTTTGGGCCAGAGGATACTCCGTATGTGGTGCAGGCGAGCTATAGGTTTAGTGTAGAGGGGAACTAGAAATCTGTGAATACTGACGAGAGAAGATGAGGATATGATGAAGCAATAATAGGGGTGGACTTTTATCTAATTATCAAGTTGATAGTGTGATGAGATTATATGCCGTATAAATGTAAAATCTCGAAACAAGTACGATCATTTACATGCAATTTGGTGACTATCATTATATTGAAGCGGCCGATGACAGTCCACTGCGGGGCCCCTTTGCCGCCATCACCACCCCACCTTAAAGATATAGTGTAAAAGCTTTTGCCAATTCCAACCACCAATCAATCTCAATATATCGAAAAAGCAGCAGAGAAAAAGGACCTCAATTTTGAATTTGATTTTGAAGCTCCATAGGAAATACCAATAGACATACCGCTTCATCAACGACACAACACTGCCACGCCCATTAGCAAAAAGGGAGGGACATTGGAAAGGATTGCGACGAGGGGCTGTGAAAGACATAACTGCCCACTATTAGTCAAAGATGGAGGATGACAGGGCGCTCGTCGACCTTGGCGCAGCTGCAGATATCGAAGAAGCGCGACTAGAAGTTCATACGACAGAAAGAGACACCACAAAAGATGAAGCACCAACAATAAGACAGCCCAAGAGGCGGTTTGTAGGGAGAAGAGCAGCAGATGAAGCTGCGGCAGCAAAGGGAACAACGACGGAGGAGGGAGGCAGCGGTGCTGTTCAGGGTGCGTCGCCATGCATAAATATCATCATTATTACTATACTTGTTGTTTTTTTCGTTTTCCTTTGGCTAACAAAAAATCTCATCTTGCAGCTGCCAAACCACGACGAGCTCCACGTTTATTAAATAGGGTGCCCAAAGAGATATTAGAAGACCCCAGTCTCAAGGAAGCGATAGCTTTGCTGCCGGCTAATTATAACTTTGAGATCCACAAGACAATACACCGAGTGCGAGAGTCAGGGGCGCGCAAAGTGGCGTTGCAGATGCCCGAAGGCCTCCTCATGTTCGCGACAACTATCTCCGATATCGTGTCCCAATTCTGCCCGGGCGTCGAGACGCTCATCATGGGGGATGTGACATATGGAGCGTGCTGTATTGACGATTATACTGCTCGGGCGATGGGATGCGATTTGCTGGTACATTACGCCCATAGCTGTTTGATCCCCGTGGATGTAACTAAGATTAAGACGCTGTACGTCTTTGTTGACATCAGCATTGATACGGCACATCTGGTGGCCTCGCTGGAGCGAAACTTTGCTAGCGGCAAGACTCTCGCCCTCGTTGGTACTATTCAATTCAATGCCACCATCCACGGCGTACGTAGCGGGCTCGAAGCAGCTGGCTTCAGCGTCATCGTGCCGCAGATTGGGCCACTCAGCAAGGGTGAGATTCTGGGGTGTACATCACCGCGCCTGCGGGACGAGGATGCTGTTGACCTGATATTATATCTTGGCGACGGCCGCTTTCACCTCGAGAGCATTATGATCCACAACCCATCCATCCCAGCCTACCGTTACGACCCGTATTCGCGCAAGCTAACCCGCGAGACCTACGGCCATGACGAGATGCAATCGGTGCGCCGCACCGCCATCCAGACTGCTCGCAAGGCCCGCCGATGGGGCCTCATTCTCGGATCGCTCGGCCGTCAGGGGAATCCGCATACTCTGGCCTTGATTGAGCGTGAGCTAGCTGAGCGTGGCATTCCCAAAATTGATCTCCTGCTTAGCGAAATCTTCCCAGGCAAGCTAGCCATGATGAGTGATGTCGAGTGCTGGGTCCAAGTGGCGTGTCCGCGCTTAAGTATTGACTGGGGGTACGCCTTTCCGAGGCCGCTCTTGACTCCGTACGAGGCGCTTGTTGCGCTGGGTGAAAGAAGAGGTTGGGGCAAAGAGGAGGGCGGTGATGGTATCTATCCGATGGATTATTATGGAAGGGATGGCCTGGGAAGAACGAAGCCCCTGGAAGTTGTTGCTTCATGATGATTTGATGCAGAGCCAGGTCATCTATCTTAAATTCAATCACCTATGAAGTAGAAATTGGCATTTTGTGAAGTGCTTTCAAACTTCCAGCTTTTGGACATGACGACTACAATCTAAGGTGAAGCCAGCTATTATCCCTATACCCTTTTATTTTACATACGGGTCAACCTATATCGTATGATTGTTACAACGCAAAGCTTTCATCTAAGATAATTCACCTGAGATACGATTCACACAAGGGTCAAACATAAAGCCAGCACACCTTTCAGCCTTGATCTTGGCATCGTTATTTAGATATAAGGTATTAAAGCTGAGGCACGAATTGTATATAAGAGACGGTCATCACTTCGCCACAATTCTCTATACGAACAGCTGCATCCACAGCACTGCACACTATTTTGTCCATGATAGCTCTGAATATAAAGTTCAATTCTCTTTCCCAGCTGCCGCACTCGTTAGGTTATTCGCTCTGGATATAGCTCCCAGGCGAATTACCACGGTTTGTCTAAGCTGTAGGTCACTTTCTCATGCTTTGAAATGTTTGTCCAGGGAGAAAACCAGTAGTGCGTGAAAGAAAGAGCCTCGTCTCAATTGCTGCTGTTCCTCTTAAGACGAACGTGTTTACGTCCAAGGCTGTAAGTGGAAAGGACGGCGGTGTTGGTGAGTTCGCTCAGGTATTAAATGCAGTCAATAGTCGCCTCTCGTCCTCTGGATAATATGAAGGCGATAGAATTCATCTTCCCAGATATAAGAAAAAAGAAGAGAGCGCTGAGCATGACAGCAAGTGAAGAACCATGTACAAGTCTCCCTCCTCCTCTCTAGAATACCAAGAGCCATGCCCCCCCCCCTTTTTTTTTTTTTTTTTTTCTTTTTTTTTTTTTATCTCTCATATCCTTCATCAAGCTGGCGCATGAGCAGTTCCAACAGGTTCAGGTCGACTCCCAAACATGAGCTTATACTTGACAATCTCCACCACCTCTAGATTTTCTCCTTGTTCCATGTACGTGCCGGCTGAGCTCTCTAGCGTCTTATTCTGTCGCTTTCTTACCACAGCGAGGGCTTTGGGAAGCTTCTTCACCTCACCTGTCAAGCGCTGGTGCTGGCCAATGTACATGTGAACTCGTTTCATCCAAGCGGAACCAATGGCGTCTGGAGAATATTCTGGAAATTCAAGCCTGCCGACCTCGACGTCTTTGACAGTTTCTCCGTTTGCATCTTGTGGGAGGTTGATATTGCCCTGGAGTTCAAGGATAGCAAGGCCGGATGGTGTTTGGAGGAGCGTTGGTAGAGGATTGGTGGTGGTTGTAGTAGAAGAGGCTTGCTTGGATGGAGGATGTAGCTTTGCGGTGGATGAGGACATTTTGTAACGGATTTATTTATTGTAGAGTTTTAATGAAATGAAGGGAATGGTGAAAAAAAAGAATTTAAACATGTAGAGCTATGAGGTTAATTCGTATTCTAGAAAGCAGTGATGAATGAATGATGAGAACATGAACAGTGATATCAACAGCTGTAGAATGTCGCCCCGCAGCCTACAGGTGCCTATTTACATAGTCCATTGGACCTACGCCACCAAGTTGGTGAACAAACAAACAAATAGATATGCCTTATGAACAGTTTATAAGTGGGTGCTATAAAATAGTGGAAATGAATTTTATAACATCTAAAAAATGCAATTCATCTTCATCTTTGATATAGAATTACTCGAGTTTCCACAGAGTAAAGGGAGCTTATATCATTTGCGGTTCCTGTTTTCCTTTGGCTCCATTAAGCTTGAACCAAAAAGTGGCTGGTGGACACTAGCCACCACACGCCCGTGGCGGGATATCCTTCAGCCGAATAGAACTACGAGTACATACTGTACCTTCTAGGTACCGTAGAGTAGGCCCTAAGATCAAGCTTAGCAGTACGTACCTATAGAAACAAGTCTTCTAATTGGTCAGCTTAATTTTCCACAATTCCAAAATGGAGCCCTAGCTAATGCACACAAGTTTTTCTCTTTTTTTTTTTTCTCTCGCCCAATTTCGCTCCATCCACCAACACACCAAAAAGCCCGACTTCACGCGAGCCAGGTCAAGTAAAACTTGCACCACCACAACACTGGCAAGATGAAGGTATGATGATTCAGTATAGTGATAATGATAATAGCATACCCTCTCCCTCTCCCTCTCCCTCTCGATACGAATTCGCCTTTAGCCTATTTTCTATCTTGAAAGGCTTCTATCATTTTATCGCAAGAACTGATTAATTGCTTGCCGTGTCGCTAACATTGATCTAATCAACAGTTGAACATTTCCTACCCTGCCAATGGCAGCCAGAAGCTCATCGACATTGAAGATGAGCGCAAGCTCGCCATCTTCATGGAGAAGCGGGTACGTCAAATTCCCTTCGGACGAATAAGGCTGCTGTTATCGACGACAACACGCACTTCATACCGAAGCTTCTTGTTCTGAATGAGGGAGGAAAAAAGGAAGGAAAAAAAAAAAAAAGCATCAAGACCATCAAATTAACATTGTTCTTCTTGTAGATGGGCGCCGAGGTACCCGGTGACTCTGTCGGTGACGAGTTCAAGGGCTACATCTTCCGCATTACTGGTGGAAACGACAAGCAGGGTTTCCCCATGAAACAGGGTGTCATGCACCCCAGCCGTGTCCGCCTCCTCCTCTCCGAAGGCCACTCCTGCTACCGTCCCCGACGCACCGGTGAGCGCAAGCGAAAGTCTGTCCGCGGCTGCATCGTCGCCATGGACCTGTCCGTCCTGGCCCTCAGCATCGTCAAGCAGGGCGATGCCGACATTCCTGGCCTGACCGACGTCGTTCAGCCCAAGCGTCTCGGCCCCAAGCGCGCCACCAAGATCCGCAAGTTCTTCAACCTCACCAAGGATGACGATGTATGTTTCACCCTGTACCCATACTCGGTCATCGCCTACCCGGAGCTGCGATGGAGGGAATGGCAGTCCGGGTAGAGTGTGAGAAAGACCCACCAGGGCAACTTTTTTTTACCGCCTATGAATTTCCAGAGGAGGGATAAAAGGTTGCCCGGTGCCGAGATTATTGAAATCAAGTATATATAAGAAATTCAATGGAACTAATCTCCATTGGCGAAAACAAAATAGGTCCGCAAGTACGTTATCCGACGAGAGGTCCAGCCCAAGGGCGAGGGCAAGAAGCCTTACACCAAGGCTCCCAAGATTCAGAGACTGGTCACTCCCCAGCGTCTGCAGCACAAGCGTCACCGCCTCGCGCTCAAGCGCCGCCAGGCCGAGAAGGTCAAGGATGAGGCTGTGAGTACTCTCTCTCTCTTTCTCTCTCTCTCTCTCTTACGTTCCCTTCGCACTATAAGGCGAATCTTTCGACGTATAGTTCTCATCCACCATTTACTATACTAACTGACCCCCCCCTCACAGAACGAGTACGCCCAGATCTTGGCCAAGCGTGTCTCTGAGGCCAAGGCCCACAAGGCCGATGCCCGCAAGCGACGAGCAAGCTCCATGCACAAATAAGGGTTTGGCGTTTATTTATAATGAAAGAGGAAAAAAAAAAGGGGGGTATCATGATACCTTGGTCCTGTAGTTTACATGCATTGGGAGTGAGGGTCTCTCGGGCTTAATTTTGGGCCCACCTGTCACGAATGTATTAGAAGCATTTCGACGTATTTCAAAATGCATTCATGATGCCAAATCTTGATATTTTCTTTGTCTTTTTTGCTTCATTTTATTGCTTAAACTTTTATGAATTGTGATATTGTAAATCCTTAAATCTGAAATATCCATGTTGTCGATAGAACATTGTTCCCCCTCCCCCCTTTTCTTTTTGTTTTTTTTTTATTTTGTTTTGAAGAAACATGAAGAAGACAGCTCTCAGCTCTCAACGACAATGCATTATCATCACTCTTACAAGATATAATAAATTTGTGCTTCTGCTGCTTATATTTGAGCTTTCGTATACTTTACTATCACACTCACACATATTTTTCCAACCAGTGAAACTTAGTCGCCAGTCATTTATTTTGAGAATATCAACATATTTACATGAAAATGTATTTGCCCAATTCTAAGCCCGGGTAGTCCTAAATCTACTTGCAAGCGATATGTCATTTAACAACCCCTGCCAAAGCATTACTTTTCACGCCATCCCATCTCGAAACGTTTGCCAATGCCAAAGAGCTCTGCACTTCTCTTTCACAAAGGCAATATTTTCGAACAGAGGGCTTCTTCTTTTTTGTCACCATCCTGAACCCCAAAAAAAAGCTATGCACTACAATCATAAAATGCGAAGAGAAAGGATAAATACTTCCCTTGGCCAATCAACTCATGATGCTATATAACGTGCCACATTCTAGTAAAGCCACACCGTCACCGCTATTATCAACGATCTGTCTCAGAAGAGCTTTAGGCGAAGCCAAAGTAATCGCTGCCCTGAGTAATGGCTTTGATAATTTGCGAACGGAGTATGTCGTAGCTGTCATACTCGGGAAGATCGAGCTCTGCCGTCAATGTTAGCTAATCGAGGTTCTTGTTCAAAAAAAGAATATAAGAAATCAAAGTAAACTTACGGTTAAAGCAAGTATGCGTAGATGGAAGGCGATCCTTGTTTCCGTAATCACGGTGTATGTTGAAACGATTGACGCCGTTCATGCCTTCTAACTCCTTAAACCCGTTGAGAGGAACCTTGCTAGTACCAGTGACAAACTGCAGCAACTTAGCCAGTTCTTCTTTATCAAATGACCTGACTGCTCTCCAGAACCATTGGATTTGTGGAGAAGAAGGGCTATAGTTGTGGTACTCAGTATTGGCCTTCCAGTCATCAATATCAATGTCCGGAAGGCCAGAGATTAAGAGTTCCAATTCCTGTTCGTTAAAGATGGAGATCAACTCTGCAGGAATGATATCGTGGAAACCTAATAGCAAAAAAAAAACCCCGCATTAGCAAAATCTCTCACATACAGTCAGTCAGTCATGTCTGTCTAGTGACAACTTACCAGTCAAAAAGTTCTTCATCTGCTCTTTGACAGAAGAAAGGAGCTTGTGCTCAACCACAACGCGGACGTACTCGTGTTTGTTTTCCTCGGTTACTGCGATTTCTCTGCCATTGGGTACGAGATCCACAATCTTTGTGACGCCGAATTCATCGTCTTCCACTGAGAAAGTCTCCGTTATGATGTCGGTTATATCGTTCTCCAACATCCAACATAGAGACTTATAGTAGTCTGGATCGAATGATTCCATATCCTTGACGGAGACAGATTTCCCTAGGATGCGCTTGTAAACAGCGCGACTGAAGAAGCAGTCAAGCAGACGACCCTCGTACAATGCCTTGCCAATGATGCGGCCAATGAACGCAAAGAACCTCAGATGCTCGTCATTGATACCACTGAGCTTGTTCGGATGGAAAGTAGTCCGATCCGACGAAACTGGGATGAATAGAGCGTAGTTGGGATCGAACATCTGCCGTGCGAGAACCTGGAACCACTCGCGAGTGATACCTCCAGCATCTACTCCTTCCTCGCCAATAAATCGAATATTAAGCTTTCCATATTTCATCTCATCGCCTGACTTGAAGCCAAGCCATTTGAAAGAGTCGTGGAAAACATGCTCTCGACGAACTGGAACCTGCAGTGGCGGGTATGATGGGCGGCTCTGGTTCTGACCGCTCCGCGAGTGAACACTCCTATTGAAATAATTGCGCTTGTTGTCAAACTCCAAAACCTTGGGATTCTTAACGAGGAGGGCAAAGGTGCCGGACATCAGCTTTGGGTTGTGTCGTACGAGTTCATTGAGGATGCGACGGTGATCTTCCGTAAATGTGAAAAAGAGATTGGCCGTGCGTGATTCCGGCTGCGGGCTAGACAGCAGCATTTCCTTCCCAATCTGGCTGTATGAGAGATCATCATTGGTTGTCGTATTTTTGCAGACCACCATCAGAGATTCAATCAAAGGAAGTAATATTGTCGCGACATTGAGCATGTTTTCACGTTGACGAATCGCGCTCAGACAAGCACTCAACTTCTCCCACATAGTAGCGAAGGTTGAATTGTGATAGAGCGATGTAACAAGATCGTGCTTCTCATTCTCGCTGGGACCTCCCTCATCTGTTTCGTCATTCTTCTTCTTTCCGTCAAACAGGTGATCAAGGGCAGTGAGAACTCTTAGAAGTTTATTCTGCTCCGAAGCCCCAGGTGAGAACTTGGCGAGTGCGACTCCCTGAATCTCGGTACCAGTGGTAGCCGCGTCAATGTGTGGAAGCAGATCGTCTAGATCAGACACAATGTTGCTGCTCAACAGGCGAGCTTGACTGACCAGCTCCTGCCCAAAGATCTTCTTTGCGCCCGGGATAGCAGACAGATTTTTAATAGTAGATATGGTGTTCTGGAAAGTCTTCGAGCTGCATTCCCGGGCCACAAATACCCGAACAACAAGTGTGAGATTCTGAAGAGGAATCACCGGAGGCTGCAGCTGGCGAGCACGTTTCTGTGGTGTGTTCTTTGACTGCTCTTTTGAGTCCTCAGCTCCGGTGGTCTTTGGTTCGATAAATGTCGCAGGCGCGGATGCAGTCTCGCCATCAGCTGCTTGCTCGCCGCTATTAAGCCGCTCGGTATCGTTTGCATCTGGGCCAGCCTCAGCATCCGCTTCGGTTGCCTTCAAAGCTGATATACCCTCTTCCTGAACCTCTTTTCGTCGACGATCCAAGTTTTGGAGAGGGAGCGTAACTCGGTTCAGTAAGTCTGCGAGATGCGTCATAACAAGCGAACTTTCCGTTACAAGCTCGCGATCCAAAAGAGTCAAGAGAGAATTAATTGCATATTTATGCGCCTTCTGGTCCTTGCCCTTTCCTCTGCGACTTAAAGTTCTCTTGAGCGAAGATCCCACGGTTTCGTGTTCAGTCAAGAATAGCCAAGGGACGTGTGGATTCTTAGTGCATAAATCAACAAGTAGGTCTAGGCACTGCTGCACAATCAATAAAGGCGACGTCTCAGAGTTTGTCTGGCCAGTGCTAGTAAGGCTGCCGAGGGTTGTCAAGGTTCTCTTAAGATTTTGCGGAGTCTTCTGTTCAGCATCCTTTTCCTTATCCCTCTGCTTTCTAGCTTTTAGCGAGAGCTGGCCAAAGCTGCGTTCAACAGCATTCATATCTGTGCTGCCGTCCTGAAGAATCTGCAGGATAGTGCTGATAACTTCGAGACGAGTCTGCCGATTCTCACACACATCTGCAAATACACTGAAGAGATAATTCCGGATAGAGCCTTGCTGAGCGATAAACATTAGACGTAGCAGCGTAGCTACGCCAGCTTTATCAAGCATCTGCACAACCGCCTTCCGCTGAGTCTTGCTCTCCCCTTGTTCATCTGGAGAACCTTGTACTGCGACTCTACCGGTGCTAAGTGAGCTTCTACCCGGAAGGACGATTGGGCGCATGCCCCGCTGATGAACCACTGGTGGACGATGTTGAGTCAACGCTCGCACCTGGGCAGCCATGTCTGGTGGTAATTGGTCCATGATGTCTTCGCCTTGGTCGAGAAGTGCTTGTTCACGAAGCTCCGGAGGAAATGTGAGAAGGATACTTGCTGGGTCCATATCGGTGGGGATTGTATCTTGACCGTCGGCGGCCGCTTGACGGCGACTGTCCTCGCGGTGACGACGCCGCTGTTCTTGCCGCTCTTGCTGCGCAATTTCCAGCCGGAGTTCCTCTGGAAGAGCATCAAGGAATTCTTGAAACACCTCCGTTGTCTCTCCTGACGCTGCTTCCTCGCGGGCTTGAGACCGCCTCTCACTTACTGTCTGAGCAATGACTTCCTCCCGGAATTCCTCAGGGAGGGCAGCTAGGTAGTCCGGATCTATGCCCAGTTCGGTAACATCAACCTCTTCGCCTCTAATGACTGTTGTCACTCTAGGAATGTTCACCCTCGGGGCACTTTCTGAGTGATCACTAGCTTCAGCTGCGGCTGGCTCGGTCGATTCGACACCTTCCATAGCTCCTCCATTGCCTTGGTTGCGACTTTCTTCACTAGGTTGTGATTCAATATTTTGGCTGGCAGCGATGGCCGCAGCTTCGGCAGCGAGTATGGCGGCCGCTTCGCGTTCCTCGGCTTCCTTTCTTTCCCTTTCCGCTTTCTCCTCAGCCTCCTTGGCTTCCCTAGCCAACCGTTCTTCTTCCTCTCGCTTCTTTCGTGCTTCGTCAAGACGCTTTTGGTTCTCTTCTTCTTCTGCCTTCAGTTTCCTTTCCAGCTCCATGGCTGCAGGCGTTAGCTGCGCAATGATAGTATTACTAAGCCTGGAAGCTTCCAAAGCAGGGTTTCCACCGAAAATCATCCTAGCTTCTTCTTGATAACGATCCAAGGTAGATTCAGGAGTAAAAGCAACCGCTTGATGCGGTTCTTGAGCCGTAGCATCCCGGCGCTGCTCGCTTCTTAATCCACGGATAGGTCCAAGATCAGCACTTCGAGTGCCACCAGGACCACTAATATGCACATGGAAGGCATGCTGGTTACCGTTGCGTCCCATGATCGGCAAAAATTCCATAAGCTCTCCTAAAAAGCCCATTGGACCGTCAATGATATGTCTGCCCGGCCCCAAAAATCCCTCTGGTAAACGTAGCCCAATCGAATTTGAAATACCTGGCCGTGGTTGATTTTCTTGGGTCTGGTCGCTGCGTCGAAGTAACGGGTTAATGCCATCTTCTGCATTGGACTGCTGTGCATTATTACGGTGGTTGCGAGAGAAATAGCTGCGGAAATCTTGATAGGGTACTATATTAGTAGGTACGCTAATGAGAAGGCACATAAAAGGAAGCAACTTACCACTCAAGTCCCGATTTGACCCAGCCATGAATCGGGGAGGGAATGGATTGCGGTTGTCCATTCGGGCAAGGACAGGCCGTCGTCCATTACTATCAAGTAGGAAGAGCTGACGATGCCTATCATCAACGTCAGGGGTGAATCCATCCCACCCAAGAGCTGGCATTGGTGGCAGCGGGTCGTTTACTGTTCCCAAAACAAAACAAAAAAAAAAAAAGAAACGTTAGATCATATTAATGCAAGTCCATAGAGTGAGTAGTCTACTTACGTGGATAATCGTCATCATAGATGTACTCTTCATCTTCAATATCTTCTTCGTCGTCATCTGTGAAAGTGGTTAAACCGACACGCCCATTTATAGGAGTGGGTGGGGAGGAACAGTATAGAGTCAAAAAGAAAGAAAAAATTACTCACCACCCTCATCATGACCGTCATCCATGTAATGTTCATCCAAAGCTTCCATTAACTCTGGCTCATATCCATCTTCATCGCCACCCATGATAGCTCTTGCCATGTTATCCAAGAGATCATTTGCACCCATGCCGTGTAGGTGAGCCTCGTCATCTTCTTGGCCTTCAGCTTCGTAGTCGAGATCATCAACCTCTGGTCCTTCGTCTTCTTCAGCACTGGTTTCGCTCTCCCATCCTGACTCTCCGTCATCGTCAATAGGGTTTCCCTCTTCATCAACGATCTCAACTCGATCTTCGACATCTTCCATGTCAGCGGAATCGACTTCGTCGTCCTCTTCATCGTCGCTACCATCGTCATCATCCTCATCGTCATC
Organism: Trichoderma oligosporum; assembly: GCA_015266385.1. Taxonomy (NCBI): domain Eukaryota; kingdom Fungi; phylum Ascomycota; class Sordariomycetes; order Hypocreales; family Hypocreaceae; genus Trichoderma; species Trichoderma oligosporum. Next base: position 74,909 of record JACBYL010001081.1, on the reverse strand, counting down.
GTCATCCATAATGACTTCAACTACTCCAGGGTCGCCATGGAGACCCTCAATTTCTCCCATCTCACTAAGATCTTCGTCTTCATCACTGATATTGTCTTCATCATCCGATATATCTTCATCTCCGTAGTCCATCTCGTCGTCATCATATTCGTCACCGTACATATCCTCATCGTCATCATCCTCCTCCTCAGACTCAGACTCGTCATCCTCTCCACGAGGTTCAAGCATGCCGAGGGCAGAGTTTCGATATAAGTCAGGAGTTTCCTCTCGGCCCTCGTCCAAGTCTGATAGGGATGAAGTAGAGGCAAAATCCTCATCACTTTGATCAGCCTGTGAGTCGGAGACTAGGATGTTTGAGTGACTAAGTTCTTTAGCAGTATCGGTTAAAACTCGAAGCACGCGCAGGATATACTTAATCGCCCGTTTAACTCCCGGAAAATTCAAGTTTATCTCGGCAATGGATGATGTAAGCTTATCCAGGTAGCCCTTCTCATACATGAGCCGCCGAAGCTGTGCTTGAGATCTGAACTGAACATTATCGGTATTGCGAGACGCAGAATTCTGTTCTTTATCTCGCTCTCCAATCATATGGTTCATAAGCTCTGCCAGGCACTGCATCCGTGCATATCGAATCTCTAGTGGTTCGTCGGTAAGCGGCGCCTTCTCATATGCCTTCAATATGGTGTCGAGAACGAATTTGCGGACGAAAAGCAAATCTGGCTCATCATCGTAGGCATACTTTTCTTGCTTGCGTTCAAAGACCTTCTCATTGGTTTTTGAAACCAAGGCAACTAGAACCTTTTGAGTCTGTGATGAAGTTGCGGCCTTCTTCTTGGATGTTATGCTATCTAATGTGCCATTCAAATTGCTCTGGCACAACAAGTCGTATATAAGATAATTGAGAATGCTCGACCGTGGCTTGACAGGAGTGTTGGTGGACAGTGGAGGAGCGCTGCGTTTGAAATTGATGAACTCCACTTTAGTCCTGGTATAGCTTTGAAGGAGCTCAGCCAGGCAGCTAAGCAAAAAGCATCTATAGACGAAAATGGGATGCTCTTCTGCTTTAAACAAGGGCTTTGAAGATTTCTTATCTTTTCCATCCCCAGCCACACCGTCGACAGAAGAACCATCCTGAGCCTCAGTGATTGACTCACCCTCCAATTTAACATCTTTATTGACTGCTAGCACCTCCTTATCTTCAACTTCTCGATAATTAACCAACTCGCAAAGAAGAAAGTGGATGACTCCATCGGGATTTTCGACCACAGGGCGTTTACTGTCATGGTGCGGCTTGTGCACGTCTGACATTTCTTTATCCCCCGACTCGGTTGATGGTTTGACACTTTCGGCAGGTATATTCTCTGTGTCCGGTACGGTAGCGTTCGTATTGCTATTCTCTTCTTTCCAAACCAGGGCCTGAGACCTCGCTCCTTCGCCAGTTGGTGCATTCCATCGTGAGAATCGGAGTAATTCATTCGTTACTTCAACGAAAAGGTCGGGGGCACGAAGGGCTACTGGTGCCATTGCCCGCAGGTATGTGGATACATCTAGATGGCCGCGCTGGGTGCGTTGAAGATTGGGAAGGTCTGCTTTGATCTCTGCTCTCATGACTTGCTTGATAACGTCCTCGTCCTCAATAATGTGGCGGAGGATAGTGATGAGATGGGCTGTCAGCCTAGTCTGCCTGAGACGCTCGGACCCTGAACCTGACATTTGTTTGGCCATGAGGAAAAGTCTTTGTAGATTCTTCTTCTCTCCTACTTCCTTCGCAAGCTGACGTCTGCGAGTCAAGATGATCAGAACGCGCAAAATAGCAGTTGCCAGCATTTCCCCCTTCCCAATGCGTGGAAGTAAATCCAGCAATGACTCTAAAACATCAAATCGTTGCCGGTCATCGACCAAAGGCGTCCTCAGCTGGATGATAGGAGGCGTAATATGTTCATCAAGGGATTTAGGCGCCTTCCATTGAACAGCAACTGGTCTCTCATCATGGCTCAACAAGGTCTCTAACACAAGTAAGATGAAGGGTATCCAGGGTGGCAGCTCCTCGGTGGACGTAGATGGCGGGACTCTGAGGAAACCCACATATTCATCAATTTTATCGCGTAGCGTATCGATATTTCGCCCAAAAAACATCTCATCTTGGAGCAAAAGCGCAAGAAGGTGGGCATAGGCGGCTATGCACTTCCCATTCCGCTTTTTCTCGTCCTCGTCCAAAGCAAGGGACGATAGGGCGAACGTAAGTGTAGATCCAACTTCTTCATGCGCTTCAGCGTCTTGATGTCGCAAAACCACTGTAACAATGAGCTCGGAAACTTCTATTGCCGTATCTGGGTGGGCGCGAATGACATCCAGGCACTGATCAATCAAATTATCACGTAATTTAGATCGATGATTGTCAAGATCTTCCTTGAGTAAGTTAAATGAAGCCGCTGAATATTGCCCAGTTGAGCCCTCTTCTCCACCAGAGGGAATCGTTTCGGCAGCTATAGGCTGTGTGTCAGCACCGCTCTCGCTAGCCAAATCATCGTTCTCAGGAAGGCGAGCAATCAAGTCGTCCAAGGTTTCCGCGGACGTATCAGGAGATGTATCCAATGACATAGGCTCCGGGTCAGGAGCACGAGATCCACTTGCATCTCGGCTATCCGTTGGTGTATTCGCTTCTGCTAAGGATGAGGCATCCGGAGCATCTTCTTGGGGAACAGGATTTCGACTGCCTGCAGACTCATTCTCGTGAGCAGTGCAGTATATTGGTGCAGTAATAGGGTTTCCATGAGTGCGATATACAGCTTCCTGTGCTAGGCTTTCGTCATAGTCTTCAGTAAGTTGGCGAACAAGACTTCTAAATGCCCGCCAGTTGAATCGCGCGTCTGTATATTTTAGAAGAACAAAAGGAACCTGAAACCGTTTAGAAAATGATTACCACAGCTAGACATGACAGAGAAGTTTCAACTTACCTTTTCATTTGGCATCGACTGCAGCTCGTTCTCTCCCAGCGACACCATCTTGAGAATATCCACAAGCCGCTTCACCGTCTGATCTGGAACACGTTCCACAAAATCAGCATCCCAAAGTTCCATGACAACCGGCAGAATAGCTGCTCGAAATTCTACCACAATTTGGCTATGAATGTTTGGAACAACTTGAGACCGATCTGTTTGCCGCTGAAGATTGAAGTAGGTATGCGTATCGGCAATATACTTCCCGTTCGCTAAAATGAAATACAAGTCCAAGATCTTTTTAAGACCAAAAGCAGCGACTTTGACCTTTGAAGGTTCGTCGGTGGTTACGCCGCTAGAACTCTTCACTGCGCTGGCAAAAACTCGTAGCATTGAATTGAGCACCACAAGGCCATTGCGCTCCTTGAATGCGAGGAGAACAGGCATGATGATTTGCACATTCGAGCGTTCGCTTTGGCGGGATGAAGGATGGTCAATCAACATCTCGTGAATGGTATGCAACATGATAATCCAATAGTGGAAATCCTTTGACGTTGGCTCTGAAGTTGCCACGGATGGCCCAAGATGGTCGAGAACCGTATCAGCAAGCGCCCTTGCAATCTCCAGATGGCGCGGCCGATGGTACGGGTCACCGTGATTTGATTCACGTCTAGGAAGTAATGCTTTGCCCAAGGTCTGGAAAAGGGGGAATGAGGTAGGAATCATCGGATGCAGAAGGATTCGAAGCGTTTCATAGTTCTGGAACCGAGGACTGGCCTGTTCCTGCTCAGTTGGCCGAGAAGTCGAGGACGTATCCGCACCATCGTTAGGCCTCCAGCCGTCAGTACCGTTCAGAACATCCGGTAAAGATGTATCATCAGCTTCAGCATCCGCACCGCTACTCCTATTATTGCTCTCTGTCGGGGGTGCGTGACGCCTCAGAGACCAATGCTGGGGAACTGCCGTAAGCTCGCCTGCCTCTTCCGCTAAGACTCCACGCAACAAAGGCCCAATTGACGTTACCAATTTCAGATAATAGTCGTAGACATTGATAGGGTAAAATTGCAGCGTATTGGATCTCGAAGAGACGAAACAATCAGAAATGATCTTGATGAAAGTCTGCGCATTTAGCAACGCCTTGACAATATCTGTCCCGATTGAAAGTATCGCAGCTGATTCCGCACTGCTGTAAACAATACCCAGATCGGGGACCAGAAAAGCCGCAAAGTACGGGGGTACAGCCTCCGTCTTCTTCGATAGCGGCTCTAATATATCAATGGCACTCTGAGCCCGGTTAAGGAGAGATGTCAAGCCTTGGGCAGCGCCTTGTTCGATCAGCAGTACAACAACTTGATTAAGGACTCTGGATGCCATCGAGTCACCGTACGTAGCCGGAAGACTGGGGGATTGGCAAATATCAAGAAGGTACTCAATTCCACCCTTTTCAATGAAGCTGTTCTTCAAAACACTGTTGGACAGGTAGGACGTCAGAAAACTCGAAAGGGCGTATATAAAGGGTACGAATGACTCCGAAGGAGATTCTCTTTCAGTTTCAGTGCGCTTGTTGGATTCCGGTTCCTGCGATACGGCAACATCAGACATGTCAACGTCAGCTTCTTGTAACGATCTAGGTGCCTTGGCGTCTTCAGTCGATTCGCTGGCAGTTTGAAGGCCGCCAATGGCAAGCAGCTTGGCTCCCCAGCCTGCAAGTCGAGCTTTTTCAATACCCAGCATTCGTACTCGCGCGACCATATCAATAACAGCATTAGATATAGATTTTCTAAGGGGCGGGTGATGCCGCGCAAGTTCGTCAAAGCTTGCTCCAACGTTGCTCGCAAGTTCAGCATCTGTCTCCATACACTTGACATGCGCAGGACTTTCAAAGACTTCTAAGAAGCTTTCAAATGCTCGCGACGCAACCACCAACCGCATGCCCGCATTGTTTAGTGAGATGGAGTTAAGAACTTGGGGAACAACATTGATGGCGTCAGAAGATGCCAGGATACCTGGTGCTACCGGCTGACCTTGCGAACGCCGAATGGCATCATCAGAAGGAGGGTGTGGTCGACTGTCGTAATCTGTGATGGATGCAATCGCGGATCCTTCAACAGATTCAGGTTCCTCGCCTTCTGCTTCACGTGGCCTCTGTCGCATCGTATGATCCTCAGGGATCGGTCGTCCAGTTATGGCCTCAAGATACGTCTTGATCATGCCTGATTCAGAAATAGCAGCGAAGCTCGTTGGGTCATTGTTGATGAAATCGCTAAGGATAGTAACCGAGTTTGTCCAGACAACAGAGCCGAAGCTCTTCTTATCGTTAATTATATCCCTCAGATTTGCCAACAAATCAGACTTTTCGGCAAGGTTTCGCAAGAGTCGGTCCGTATTGCCACTATAGCTATACGAATTAGACATGATGTGGTGGACAAATTTCAATATCCATTTAAGGGTCTGTTGCTGGTAATAGGGAATTTCGTAATCAACAGCACTAGACTGTTGATCTGGTTTGATGCCCTTGGAGGACTGAAGGAGGCTGCGAGCTTCTCCAATCGTATCCACAATTAACTTAGCCACGGCGTCCAGTCCATCTGCATTAAAGAACGCAGTGAAGGCATTTGGATATGTCCAGATCAAACCATCTAGAAAGGCGAGGACCATCGAATGGTGGCGCTGCGCAATGACGGAGCGAATATTAAGAATCTCAACAAGAATATCCATCAAACCAGCAGAGACCATTTCACTGCCCACACGGGTAGCCATCGATAAGTGCAATGTAAGAGAAAATAGGTTGTTGCGCCACAGATCAACCTCATTCACCTTGTCGCTATCGTCTCCGGTATGGCTTTCGTTCATTCCGGCAACTGCTTTTCTAATCACATAAAGAAGTATGCCGTGATTAACATTGGCATTCAGAGCCGACAAGACGTCTTGGCATCGAGCATGGAAACTTGATACGGCTTCGAGAAGCGCAAGGGCAATGGTTTGTAGCCTTAAGGGCACGTCTACTCCGCCATCGGCAGATGGATGAATCAACTCAGCAAGCTGGTATACAAGCTGGAACCGACGTGTCTCGTCGATATCTTGACGGAGGACCTTTTCAACAAAATTCGACTCAGAATGTATGTATGCCAGATTAGTTACTGCCAACAGTCGAGCGGCTAAGATTTGCTGCCGCGATTCCTGAGAGCTCGTGAGGGCCTTGGCTACTCTCAAACGGTGAAAGGCTTCGTACTTGGCCGCCTGAGGCATGTCGTCGGGACATCGGCTGACTAGCTCATAGATGGAGTGAGAAGAGACCACAGACCGAGGCAGCTCAAACGTCTTTTGACCTGACGATGCATGGTCATCCACAAACCCCGGAGTTCGCGGACCAAGAGGAGAGGAATCGTCACCAGCAACATTTCGAGCTCTTGGTGTATGTTGGGGGTTCATCGTGGAGCTTCGACGCAATGGAGTGGGAGTCGATGGTAGGGTTGACCGTCCCGTCTCTGTCGGGGCATCCTGTTGAGCTGATACGGTTTCTTGGGAATAGTATGAGACTTTAACGTCACCCCAAGTGTTCCATCGGTTGTCATCAGCTGTGGTGATGGCGACTAAATCATTGGCATGCATAGTGGCGACATTTCTACTGCCGCCTCCTCCAATTACCTTATCCTTGCCCTTAGATGCGGAGGCAGGTGTGCTTGTCGGTGCGGGGTCTGAAAGGCTCAAGATTGGTGTTTTAACGAATGGTAGAGCCATCTGTTGCACGCGATCCAGATCGATATTGTAATGATTCGCGAGTAGCGCTGCACTGATGTGCCTGGAAGCGCTACCAATTCGCTTGACCGAAGCTTGATATCTCTGTGCCAATTCTGATCCCACTTCGAGCGTAGCGATGAGAATGGAAGAAGGGGTAGAGTTGAGGAGGTCGTTTAAATTAGCACTACTTGCGTAAATGCTACGATTTCCACAGTGCTCTAGCAGCATGCGGGTAAATCTCAGGACAGCCTCGATTAAAACTCTGTCACCATCGGGGGGGAAGCTGAGCTTGGTAAGCTGTTCCATGTCCCATTCCTTTTCACCCTCAAATGCCGAGTCTTTGGCGTGGTTGAGCAGCACATCGCAACCAAAATCACGCTGTTGAGGCCCTTCGTTCAATTTGTAGACTTTGCAAAAATGCTCAAGCACGCTGTCAAACCTGTTCAACAGAGGGATCCAGTGATATAGATCTCCACGCCCAAAAGGCCATCTTGTCGGGAAATCGGCAAGTTGTTGAGGGAGGAGGGGCAATGGTGCTGTAGATGCAGATTCGACATAAAGCTTGAGCCATGAAGACTATCAAAGGCAGATAATGTTAGCATAATGGTTTTTTTTTTTTTTTCCTTTCTTTTATTCCTTTTCTTTTCTGTCTCATTGCGGTACACAACTTACCAAGGTCTCCCGATGCTTAGGCTGCATCGCCTTTGTAATCTTGCCCATGATAAGAACAGGAGCGGCAGAGCCGCGGAAACAAATGCAAACTCCCCCTCCACTGCAGTCCGGCTATCCGCTGGCGCGGCAGCGCGACTTGTACAGTCGTAATATCCTCCAACAGGGATGTTTCAAAGACCGCATACACGGCTGGCAGCTGAAATATTTGGTGGCGGAGCTGAACTCGCGGGCAACGTCAGGCAGTCGACGTAGATAGGTATCACTTTTGGGTCAAAGTAGCTGCACGGCCAAAAAGGCTCGCTAATATCGACGTCTGTCGCAAATAGATTAAATCGCAACTTCAGTAATCAAAGCGTCGAGAGTTCGGATTCTGGAGATATAGAGTCGTTTATGGTAGCGTTGTGGGAAAAAGAAAAAGGACGGAAGAGTCCCGCTGCGGAAGCTTGAAAACGAGTCGTAGGGCGAGTGCAGTCGTCCTCGAACAGCGGCTCCAAGGGTCCAGGTGGGCAGCAGGAAGGGGTATCGCAGAAAAGAAAAAGTAGGAACACAGATCAAACGTTGAAATATGATCCGCGTGCCTCTTCGTCGTGAAAAATACAAGGCGAAGATGTGGAGAGAAGATGTTTGTTGGGAGAGAAAAAAAAAAAGAGTTGCTGGTTGCCAAAACGTCAGGTTGAGCAGTGAAAGCAAGTGGGCCTTTGCGTAATAGGCGTAGTGGTGCAGCTCCTCCCACTGTCCCGCACTTTTATCTTAAAAGCCACTACGGAGTACCAGCCGTAGTGAATTGGTGACGAGCGGGCAGACAGGCTGAGCAAGCAGCAGCGCAGCGGAGCAAAGCAAAGCACATGTATAGTAATGGATATAATATACTGATCATGGATAAGGCTACTAAGGTATATGGCTACAAGTACTATAAGGTACGTAGTACGCAGTACATTATCTACGGTAGATGGGATTACAAACTACCGTACTTCAAAGTACTCGCGGGGAGGGCATGTTCTTGACGATAGCGATGCACAAGTTTAGAATTTAGATTTATGAAATCTCTAAGCCGCAAAAGTGCTAAGGTTTACTTTATACGGTTAGTTCTGCTATGGAACTAGTACATTATGGGCAATGCGTGGGCCGTCTGCACCGTGTGCCGTACCGACCAGGCGGCGCCTCCATGCCAGGTACTTTCCTGCTTAGGAACAGCAGTAATACAATCGGCCTCGAAGACATTAACTGACTGGGTTGGTTTACTTTGGAAGCGCAAGGCAAGGCAAGTCTTCCTTGCATAAGGCAGCCAAGATATATTAGTAAGTACCTATCTGTATGGGCTGTAGAGAAGATAGGTAGGTACTGAGCTACCTAAGGAGTACTGTACTTGTACTTTACATATACGAGTACACAGGTACAGTTAAGTGCTATACTTTACAGATACCCAAGGGCATGTAGTGACTGCAAACGACGGAGATCCTTTAGAACTGTAATTCATAACCATTCAAAATAGATCAAACAATATATAAAAAATAGAGATCAATAGGCCCTCTGGGTTTCGTACATATTGAAAATTATATTTGCTAGATTTTATAACACTCAGGTAGAGCAGCTGAATGTAGCGCTTCTAGAGGGAGTGCCCACCTACAGTAGTATTTGTGGACTTTATTTATTTATTTTATTCCCCAATTAAGTGGCCCTGAATGGCGGCAAGAGTTGAAATTTGTTTGCGAACACAAACGTCAAGTACTACCAGCATCAAGTACTCATGAGGTAGTTAGTAATATGTCTGTGGTCTACCTACACAGAGTACGCGCAACGATCATCCTATGATTATTAATGGTCAAGCCGAAAGGCGCCAGATTTCCTTGATATCAATTATAATAATAATAATTCTTATTCTCATTCTTCTTATTCTTCTTTTTTATTCAGCTCTTTAAATGAATATATAGGAACACATACCGCCAAGCGAGTTAGACAGTAGCTAGATAACTCTTCAAGAGTTTGTATTTGTAGTAGCCGTCTACAAACCTCACGAACACATTGTTGAACCAACCTACAAGGAGTGAATAAGTGTGCTTTCTTGTCATACTTTCCTCATGTATTTATAATTTCTGAACTACGAAAGGAATGTTAGACTTGGTCTAATTTAATCATGTTGACTTTTTATTCATCCTCGTAGTCATCAGTACTCCGTATGAGTAGCATAGATGGTATAGGCCCCCCTGCCTTCTCGAGTGAGCGGCTCCGTACGAGTAGTAATACGCATAAAAAGCACCCATGTTAAAAAGAAGCATGCCCAGTGGCACGAGGTGCCATTCACAAATCTCGATCGATCGGATAGCATCTACTCCGTATATCGATGAAAGAGAGCAGGCGCCAGTCGACGCCACGTTCACCTGGGCTGAGGGCTTATCAACTACAAAGCTTGAATTCGGCGTAAGCACTTTTAATTAATTAGAATCAGCAATGACCGCCTGATGCGTGCTGATGCACACATGATGATAAGCACCTACCAGACGCTATCTGCTCCGTGAAAGACAATTACTATTATTGCCAGCATTCTTCAAGACGCTCTACCTATGAGTAAGCCAGTGAAAACAGACAATCCATTTGTGCTACCCTGGAAGGCAACCTGCATCACTGCTTTTTTCACTTGAACAGTGAGTTTGAACGCATAAGATGGTCCAAAGTAGGTACAGACTACTTTGTATATGTATAAAATACCTACGGATATGTGCTGATTGATGGTGTACAAGCTTGCAGAACTCTCGCAACCCAACCATGAAAAGCTAACATGTGTCTCTGAAACAGCCCGTCGTGAAACAAGAAACTAGTGTCGAGGACACATCGTGAGAGAATTTAGGCATTGTTCCAGAGATGGCACTCAAAGACGAACACGCAAGGGACCCATACTAGGTAGCAATACATGCTCGCTGCTTATGGGACATAGCCAAGTATGTCGATTAAAAGAAGGAGAGGTTCAAGAGACCCGATTTTTGGGTCTGCAGCATACAAGTAACAATACTACAGTACCTACTTAGGTACCTATATACTTACCTATAAGCTAATATACAATATACCTACTGAATGGTCCGTATTGATCTGTCTCTTAACACAGGCCAGTCCAAGAAAACAAGTTTTGTACGCATTTGTTTTATATTGCTATGATGCTGGTGTTCGTAGAGATAGATAGATAGATAGATAGATAGATAGACAGACACTAGAATGTTTTTTCAACCCGCCGCCGACCCGACCCCGACCGAGCAAACGGCATGTTAAAAAAAGAGGAGGTAGGAAAAAAAGGGGTCGCTTGGCCATCCACATCACCCACCCATCCATCCCCAGCGTGTGCCGATGGTGATCACTTGGGCCAAGGCCAGAATAGCACGCGACCCTGACCGCCAGAAGAACTTTGTTGCTATCAGGGCAAACTGACCCCATCCAACGGAATAATTTCGTCTCCGTCACATCAGTTATACTGGTAACAACTGCAAGAGTTGTAGAGGGCACGCTAAAAACACCCCCTTTGGCCAGTGAGCTTTTTAAAGAAACACATTAGGCGCTAAAGACCCGCTAAGAGGCCCTTCTTGAGCCACCTACGCACCCACATTGCCCACTGTTGAGACCACTGAGCTTAGGAGCCAGCCAGGGGAAAGACGTCCAGTGCTCTTTGGTGGCTTGAAAGACATGCTGTATGCTCCCTGAGACAAAATCTCCAAGCTCTCAACTTTGAACCCGTACATACCACATTCCGACTAGGAGAAGCCAACAACAGCACTTTGTACACACGCAGCATTCATCATTTCTTGTCAGACCTCTGCTTTGTCAAGAAGCATTGGTCGCTTATTGCTACATTGTCATCTATACGGCATTGGATCAACGAAGCACTCTCACCTACCTACATTGCTAGATATTCTTCCTGCCAATCTTTTTTTTTAGCAACAGCCAACCTCCAATTCTATAGAGTCTCTTGATGGCTCATTGCTGAACGGTGCCTGTTAACACACCGTGTAAACACCTTCCAGCTCTAGCGAATTACCCAAGGGAGCCATGTCGCAGCACGACGACGCAGCCTCGCAACATTCGACCGAGGCGTCGCTGAAAGAGAGACGTCCGTCCCTTACCGACTCCGATATAGATACGGTATGTTTGTTATTTGCTGTCCTACTACGGCGGATATAATCATAACAACAGACACCAAACAACAAGAAGACAAGTGCTAATAGGGTAGACCACTGAACAGGATACGTTCGAAGATGCTGTTGACGCCACCTCCGTACGATCCTTGACTAAGAGATCTGTATCTGCTGCGAAACCTCAACCTCCCCCACCGGAGCATGATGACACCGAGTCCGATTCTGAGAGTGACCACGAAGAAGAGGTAGCTTCAATTGAGAGCGAAGAAAAGCCAGAAAAGCCAGAACCGCCGTCACGCGGCTCAACGCCACTGTCACATCGAATCTCTAATACTTCGAACCTTGACGTTGTCAACTTGGATGATGATGCCGCCGCCCCACAGTCACAGGGTAAACCTCTCTCACCGTCTAGAGTTGACTTGCCGACGAACCAGAAGCAAAACAAAAAAATATGATAGAATCCGACCCGATCAATTGGCCGATAGACAATGCAGGTAGGTGGAGGAATAGATACTAATTGTTTCTCCGTATGTATATCTACTCGTATGTACTCCGTATGGCGTCTATTTCCTCTTTTTTTTAATTTTTTTTTTTTTTTTTTTTTTTTTTTTTTTTTGCTTACATGTCACTAATTGCCCTCTAGAGCCAACAAGCCCCTCTGAACCAGACCGGCTGAGTAAAACAATATCTTTAGACAACATAGCCAATGCAACTCCTTCATCACCTACGAAGAACTTACCGCCATTACCAGCACCACAGCCACCTGTTGCTGCCACGGCTTCTGCTCCCGCTCAAGCTGCAACACCCACTCCTGCACCACCGGGTCGGAAACTCACCAGTCCGTTCTCCTGGCTTTCTCGAAACTCTAGTAAAGATAAAGATGTAAGCGCTACCACTGCGGCTCAACCATATACCCGGAGAAATACTGCTAGCTCTGTTGCTACGGTGGCTAGCAGCTCCGAGATGATGTTGAGCAAGCTTGAAGAAGAAAGGGAGGGTGATGGCAAAGCCTCCAATAGAAACAGCCTCAAAGACCGTTTCAAAGTGCTTCGAATGCAGCAAGAAGCTGGTATTCCACTTTCCTTGACCACTACTGATGAGGGGTCAGGCCATAAGGCAGAAGGGGAAGTGTTGCCAGCTACTGATCTACCGCCTCCATCTCCTCTGCCACCTCCAAGTGCAAATTTGGCGCCGGGAACTGCATCTGGCATCAACATTGGCCCATCAGCCTTGGAGGAGTCGCAAGTTGATTGGGATCTTTGGCAGTCTGTTGTTTATGAAGGCCCGGCTGCCGTTGCACGATCGAGTGCCGAGGAGTTGAATAAAGCCATTGCTACGGGCATTCCTAGTGCCATCCGTGGTGTCATCTGGCAAGTGCTGGCACAAAGCAAGAATGAAGACTTGGAAGGAGTTTACAGAGACCTCCTTGCTAGAGGAACTGAGAAGGATAACAGAAATCGACACAGCAGCAGCACGGCAACAAGCAGCTTTAGCAACGGTAACCTAAGTGTACAAAGCGGTGAGGGTGTAACGTCATCTGCGTCGTCTGTTAACTCTGAGCAATCTGGTGGCTCCTTGCCAAAGGGTGACACCAAGAGTGACAAGAATGCCGACGCCATCGCCAAGGCTCAGGCAGCAGCTATAACAGAGAGGATGCGTAAGGAGAAAGAAGATCTTGCTGCCTTGCAGAGGCTAGAGAAAGTCATACGCCGTGACCTTGGTGCCCGAACCAGTTATTCTAAGTATGCAGCTGCTGCGGGACTTCAGGAGGGTCTCTTCGGTGTCTGTAAGGCGTATGCTCTCTTTGACGAGGGCGTCGGTTATGCACAAGGCATGAATTTCTTAATTATGCCACTGCTGTTCAACATGCCAGAGCAGGAAGCATTCTGCCTGCTTGTCCGTTTAATGAATCATTACGGTCTGCGAGATCTCTTTATTCATGATATGCCTGGATTGCACCGGCACCTGTATCAATTTGAACGGCTCCTAGAAGATCTTGAGCCTGCCCTATATTGCCATCTTCATCGGCGGGGCATTTCACCTCACCTTTACGCCACACCATGGTTCCTTACCCTCTTCGCTTACCGCTTCCCTCTTCAGCTTGTCCTGAGAATTTATGACTTGATCCTTTCGGAGGGCCTGTCGGCTATCATTAGATTTGGCATCGTTCTAATGCAGAAGAATACCGCAACTCTACTGGGGATTTCTGATATGCAGCAGCTTACTACTTATTTAAAAGACAAGCTTTTTGATGTCTACATTGATAAAGACCCCAGTCAAGGTAGCCTACTGGAGAATGGCTTCTTTGGTAGCTCCAGTTCAAGCATCGACAAAGAGATTTACAGAGCAGACCAACTTGTAAGAGATGCCTGCGAGATCAAGCTTTCCGCGGAACTTCTTGAGGGATACACCGCAGAATGGGAAGAGAAAACCAAGGTGGAAAAGGAGCGAGACACAGAAGTTCGCGAACTCCGATCAGGGAATCAACATCTCACAATCAAAGTTCGAAAGCTGGAAGAAAGAGTCGAGGTCTGTGATCGTGAACAGGCTGATCTTGCTACGGAACTTGTTCATACTAAAGTCGAGAATGATGAACTCAAAGATGAGAACGAAGCCCTAAGGGCTCAGGTTCAGGAACTCAAGAAGGTGATCGAGACGCAACCCTTTGAGATTGAGGAAACTTGGAAACTTGAGCGTGATGATTTGATGAAGCGCAACGAAAAAGTGCATTTGGAGAATGAAAAGGTCGAGAAAGAGTTGACCGAACTGGAAGAGGAATTGGTTCAGACAAAACTGCGATATGCTGAGGTACGTTTAGTCTACATAACGCTGTCACTGGATATTACGCATCAGCAAGCTAACTATATCATTGCAGATTTATGCTCAACATGAGGCTCTGAGTCGCAAGTGGTCTGACTTGAAGCGCCAGTTTGTTTAAGGTCATTGTTCCTTTGAGCTCACTCCAGTTACTTCATTCATCATATATTTATATATTCATATACACTCCTTACTCGCTGCTTTTCCTACTCTTCGTTTTATGATATTTCATGGAACAAAATGAAATCAATCAATTCATTATCAAGGCCATCCATCAGCTCTTCTTCTTCCTCCCTCCCATCCTTCTTTATATTTATTTCGACCCCCCGTCCTTTATTGTCGAAAAAAAAAAAGTTTTTGGAGTTTTCTTTTCTTTTTCTTTTTTTTTTTTTTTTCGCCCCCCCCTCCTTTTTTTTCGAAAAAAAAAAAGTTTTTTGATTTTTTTTTTTTTTTCCTTTTTTTTTTTTTTTTCGCCCCCCCCTCCTTTTTTTTCGAAAAAAAAAAAGTTTTTTGATTTTTTTTTTTTTTTTTTTTTTTTTTTTTTTAAGTGATTCGCTCAGCAGTACATATGCCCAGTTAGTCTACTGACTGGTGATGAATTGAAGGACTTTGGGAAAGACAGCATCCACGCAATAGCACGATTATGACATGCATGTTTTTTTAGGACAGAGTTTTGCAGAGATAGGGAAGGAAAAATATGAAAATTTGTTACAATGATAAGATGATGCTCAACTGATGCTGCTACAAATGCAAATACCATAGAGGACATAGACTCAGCCCCTTCTTTTGAGTCGACAAGAGCATTGGTTTGTTCGTGGGTTTCACCGAGGATTACTGTAAAAAAATTCTAATTGGTTGTCCATGAAAACGGCTTGTAACAACGGAAGGATGGTATGTTGATTCTTCTTTTCTGGTCTCATTATCATACTAGATTGAAACATCATGAAATTTAACATCATTGCAAGAAAGTTTTCATTCCCTATGGACCCATTCCGATGCTTTTTTTTTTTATAGAAAGCTCTTGATGCCCTGAAAATGCCCAAGATAACGAGAAATCCTTGAACACCATCCGACTCACGCCATTGCGAGTTTATTTGTGCAGCTTCTTCTGGTAGAAAGCCAACTCCTCACCCTCCAGGATGTAACCGTCACAGCGGCCAGACTGGCCAGGTCGGCTGGAGACAACGGCGTACAGACGACCGGCCTCGAACTGCTTCTCAACGGCGGCCTCGACCTTGCCGGTGGCGGAGTAGCGGGCAGCCTGCTTCTTCTCGACGGACTTGCTCTTCTTAGTCTCTTCAACCTCCTTGCCCTCCTTGGCGGCTTGGGCCTTCTGGCGTCTACGGCCGATGGACTGACCGTAGTGGGCCTCGTACCATTGTCGGAAGGGGGCGGCATCGATCTGGACGACGGCGCTGCGGGTCAGGGTGTTTGTACGGACGAGCTCGTTGTTTGAAGGGTGGTAGGCGACGGCGATGACACGGGTCTTGCGGGTGCAGCCCTCGGAGGCCCAGGCAAAGTTACCGGAGTCGAGACGCAGGGCACGGTACTTGTGGTTACCGCCGCGGGTGCGGACGGTGTGAATTCGCTTGGGGCCGATCTTGGTGTTGGCACCTTGACGGCCGGCCTCGAAAGCGCGCTTCTTCCCTGTTGATGGAGGTCAGAACGTATGTCCTATTTAAAAAGATCATACGGGCTTTCGGTTTATTTATATATGGTACGCACGGTAGTAGGCGCGCTTGGCACCGGAGGCGGAGCGCTTGTGGCGGGAGTCACGAGAGATACCCATGATTGCTAGTTCTATTTGCAGAGCAAAAGAAAAAGAGAGATTTGGTGGTTAGCCCTTGAACAAGTCCCAATCGACATCGAAGAGAGAAAATCGTTGATAGATTTAATTTTTTTTTTCTCAGCAGGAAAGTAAGAAGTAATCCTCGTTCGTTCGGATATTTGACACTCGGAGACGATGTTGACACGAATTGATTTCTTCTTTCTTTCCTGCTGGGAAAAATCTCGGCCACACAAAGCTTTACACTTACCTGATGATGATGGTGCTCACCAGGGCAATCGATTTGTCGGATGTGGGAAGAATGAAACTTTTGGCGAGCTTGAGAGAAGTGGAGGGACGGAATTGGGTCGAAAATTGTGGTTGTGGGCTGCGCTAGCCCGCGGTACGTACCTCCCTCAGGGCTTTTTCGGATGCTGCGTTATTCCGCCACAAGGAGAAAGATAAACTATGATCACGTGACTGCGCGTTCTCGCTAAACTCGCTTCACACTTCTAACTCGCGGCGAGAAGATCGTGACTGAAAACTAGCTACCTACCTAGTAGACAGACACAGAAAGAAAGTTGGATAGTATCACTTAGAAAATCAATCAAATTTTTTTTTTGGGAGATTTCTTGTTTTATGTTTCTCTGACTCATCATTCATGAGATTCAAAATCTCATTCCGGATATTGCTATACTTTGACTAGAATTGTGTGCTTTCACACAAATATCTCTTTTCCCTCCTGCTTTAACCAGTGTCTTGTTGCTTCCCTGACTTATCCTATATCGAAAAGCCCTATCGAAAAAAGAAAAAAAAAAAATGAAAAAACCGGCCCTGTTCTCTTCTCTGAGATGATTCAGTACCAATTCGCTGGGGCATCGTTCTTCCTAATTGTGTCCCTTCATGAGTTGTGTTTCTCAATATCCAGTATAAACTCCTTCAAAAAGCTGTTAAGATCATCGAGGTCTAGCTGCGGCGGCAAATTATCCAAGTTGTCTTCATTAACATCGTCGAGCGAAGACGAAACAGCCGGGATGTCCCAGGCTCCAATTTTTACGGCCTTCTTCTCCTACAAGATGGATCCGTCTGCATTGTAGGCGTTTCCCTGCTCTCTCTCCAGGATTTGAGGGGCGACAATGTTCATTCGAGGAAGGGGGAGGTATCGGCCATATTTAGCACGCTTGTCACCTTCTTCCTTCAGCTCGGCCAGTGATGGCCATTCGACGCGGTGATCTGCTTCTGCCGTGTCTTCTTTGTTGAAGCAACTTTGAGCGGCAAATACTGGAGAGAGCTTGTCTTCCATCTCCCTCCCATTAAACAAAAGCGCCTGTGCCTGGGATGCTGGTGTCACTGCATTCGAACCCGCTAATTTAGCAAAATCTTTTTGCCTGGTTTTTTCCTCCAGGATGCTGACTTCCTGAGCGAGCTTGAGCCATTTGGCCTCTGCGAGAGAAATCTTGAATGCGGTCAATTCAGCAGGTGTCTTTGGAACAAAGGGCGATTGATCGGCTTTCATGAATTGGAGATTGAGCATCATCTTCTGAAATGCCTTGCGCTCTCTTGTTTCTGAGCTAAGCCATCTCTTGGATTGTGACCATGATGCCACTTCAAATGGAGTTTGGTTCTTGGCCTGTCTATTGGAGGCGTGGCGATTTTTCGAGTATCTGGCTGAAGTGTTGGAGACGGCGTTCGGGGGCTGCATTGTGGAAGTCAAAGCGTCTTTTTTCGCCATCATCAATTTCTTATCAGCTTCCAAATAACGTGATAATATAATTATGTGCATACGACTTACTTTGCTGGATCGACTGTTTAGGCGAACTGGAACGTTGTTGAGGACTAAAAGGCACCTGGTGGCCTTGAGGTGGTGGCCTTTGCTCACTTTTCTCTCTGACGTTCGGACCGTCAACAGCTGGTGGCATTTCCATTCTCTCATTAGGTGTCTGGCAACAAACTGGCAGCCTCACTTCATCGCCCGAGTTAATATTACTGGATTTTGCATTTACATCTTGGCCGTGTTTGAACGTGCTAGTCTCGCCGTGGCTCTGCTTTATCAAGTTAGGCTTTAACGTTTTATTTTTCTAAAAAAAGAAGGAAGAATTATGAAATGAATTTTGAGAATCCTGAGCTGAAGAAAACAACCCACCTGGAAAGAAACATGCCCTTGTAGGGTGTGGTTCGGCTTATCCGACGATTTTCTTCCCGGTATTCGGGAGCGATTACTGTGCACCGGATAGTAATTCTTTCTATCATTCGTCTTGTCCCAACCAGAATTAGTGTTCCTGCAATAGAGAACGCGAGAGCCAACACCTGGTCTATAAAAGTCTCTGGGCGACGGACAAGCTGCTGAGGGAGCGAGAGCGTATCGACTCGGATGCGGTTGAGCTGCTGGACTGGGCATCATTTGGAAGGGTTCCATGTGAGGCAATATGAAGCATGTTTCCGGCGATGGCGGCGGATATACTGGCAATACCGCTGGGAGTGGATGAAAGATTGATTCAGTATGGTGTTGCGGAGGAATAGCTGGCCAGTGACTAATAGGTGTATAAGTCTGGTGCGCACTGAGGGCCATTGATTCTAATGGCAGCACGCTTTCAATTATATGGGATGATTCCTGCGAACCGATAAGTCATTGGGTTCTGGTTTGTGTGTTTTGAGAACGAACTTTATCTGAGATGTTATCATTGCCTGTGTCTGACATTCTCTTCTCGCCAGACATGAGATGCGGCTGCAGGATCTTGAGCTTCAGAAACTCAGAAACGCCCACGCCGCCTATTTTTGGTTCTGAATTCTCAGTGATATTATTGCCCGCAGCAGGCTTGTTCCTTACCCTCTTCCGCCTTCTCTCAGGATTATGAGCAATATTCTTGGAAGAACC
This sequence comes from Trichoderma oligosporum, assembly GCA_015266385.1. Lineage (NCBI taxonomy): Eukaryota > Fungi > Ascomycota > Sordariomycetes > Hypocreales > Hypocreaceae > Trichoderma > Trichoderma oligosporum. The sequence goes on along the minus strand of JACBYL010001081.1, from coordinate 55,982 downwards.
AATCTTGCGATGAGAGGAGAAGGTCTGGTCACCAGACTCGTCGGAGATTGGAGTAGTAGGACGAGGCGACTGATTACATACACGATTAGTAGCCGCGTGGCCCCGTGAAACCTCGCATCCGGCCTGCGTGGTTGATGAGGCGAACCAATGAGCAGAGGAGGTATTATGAGACACTCGGACATGCCCTTCCCCGATGCCACTTGACGTCTTCTGCTCTTCTCGAGCTGCCAATGTGGCTTCCTCCTCATTTTCTTGATTTTGCGGGTTCGCCCAAGGCCTTCGAGCTTGCGGCGCGGTAAAGCTTAGTTGAGAAGCAGCAAGTGGAATAAAAGGTGTAGCGAATGGATTCATTGCCGCACTGCCGTTTTGTCTCATCGACATTCTATTGTCAAGGCTAGGATAGCCTCTAGGCCGAGGGGCTAATGAAGGCGGCAGGGCGCATAAAGGCTTGTGCTGAGAGACGACATTCGGCCAGAGAGTTCGGGAGAGCGGTGGAGGGGCGGACCAAGTTGTAGGTGGCTCACCTGTCTCTGAATCACTCTCTTTTAATCTAACATTCATTCATCTAGTCAGGTACAGTGTAAGCTAATACGTACCAACAGTATTGGAGTTCGACATTTTGGTCAATAGCTGACTTGATCGTGCAAGGAGATAGAAGCCCTCTAGCTCACGAATATATGGAGTTTGACGATTCAGTGCCTCGGTTGAAGCAACTGAACGCCGGAAGGGGAGACAATCATGAAAAGTTTGATGATATGTTCTAGGCATGTACCCACCAGAGTTGAATGCTGCTACAAGGGAAGCACAAACGTCCGAAGTGAACATGAATCAGGGCTACAATGTGGAGAAGACACTATAAAAGGTGGTATAGAAAGGCAAAAAAAAAAAAAAAAAAAAAAAAAAAAAAAAAAAAAAAAAAAAAAGAAAAAATAAAAAAAAAAAAAAAAAAAAAAAAAAAAAAAAAAAAAAAAAAAAAAAAAAAAAAAAAAAAAAAAAAACCACCCTGAAAAAAAAAAGAAGAGAAGCTTAGACTATTTTATGGCTTATTTGATTCACTCGAGGTCCATCCGATCAATGAGATAGGCAACAGTAGGATAAGGTGTATTTACAACTAGCTGGCAATCAGTTCTGGGGGAATATTGAATCCTATGCCTCATATATCAGCTACTACTTGTATTTAATCGGACAAAGAGATGGTTTATATCAGGAGGCCTAAGAATCAACGAGATTTTCGGAGAGGCACTTGATTTATATCAGCAACTTGCCTTGAGAGAACGGTGCTGTCTGAAGGTGAGGTATGGTATTGCGTATTCACTACATCGGGGCATTTAGAACTAGAAAATCGTCGTGTAACCGAAGCAAAAAGTGGGGTGTGAAATGTAATTAACAAGAAGATATAAGAATCAAAAGAAGAAGATTTAAAGCGATAAAATACAAGCATGGAAGATGGTGTATCTTCTCTTCTACCCCTTTCTGGTGTTCTTTAAGAATACATTCATGATATTGTTGATAGTCTCGTATATATCCTTAACAATGTTTAGACTCCCGGCTACGCACAGATCAAAGCATTAACTTTGAGGGAACATGGGATCCTTCAATAGTTATTAGCTTGTTCAAGTACTTGATTCTCGGCATCCTATAGTTATTTGTCTATCTCCTTATGTAGTCTCTCTATCTAGACTCACGAGCCAAGCTTGTACTATGTAATGTAAACTGGTACTTATTTGAACGCTCAATGCTACCTCTTCCTCTCCCATTATTTTGCCTTACATTCTGGGTACCTGCATATCAGTACTCTTGTACCCCACTACTAGTGCCTCGGATATAGCATCCCACCACCCCCACCGCTTTAATTTATCTTCCCAACAACCTTCTTTTTTCCTTTTCCCAATTCTGCCGCTCCCAAGCTCTACTCTGTAGCTTCGTTTCCCAAAATGGCCCCTCCAACGACGCTCAAATTGACGAATCGCTGTATGTATTATCATCATCATCATCATCATCATCCTCACCATCACCACCATCACCATTTATCATAAAATTATTCGTGTACTAAATTCATTCGGAATTGGTTTCCTCGGGTCACAGCTCCAAAACAAGCTATCAAGAAGCTCCCAGAGACCATCCAAGTCCCCGCCGATGCCACCGTCGAAGACGTCAAGAAGCTTATTGCTAAGCAATCCGGCATCAGTGATTACAACCGCATTGGATTGTTTTATACATCAACGAGGAAGACGCTCAAAGACCGCAAGGCTCTGATTGCGGAAGATAGAGATGTCGTGGATGCGGGCGAAGTGCTCGTAAAGGACCTCGGTATGAGAGACTCCCCTATCTATTTCCATTTTTTTCCATTTTTTTCTTCTTCTTTACTAAACTAAAGTCCGTTTCAAACCTCACTAGGTCTGCAAATTGCTTGGAGAACCGTCTTTGTAGTCGAATACTTTGGTCCCATCCTCATCCACGGCGCCGCTATCGCTGCCCGGCCATATATCTTGAAAGACCCTTCAATGTCCCCCTCGCAATGGCTCAGCTTCGGCATGATCATGGCTCACTTTGTCAAGCGTGAGCTTGAAACACTCTTCGTCCACAAGTTCTCTGCCAATACCATGCCAGCCCGCAACATCTTCAAGAACAGCTTCTTCTACTGGGCGTTTTCCGGTGCGCTCTGCGCCTGGTCCATCTATTATAGTCCATGGTCTCTTGCTGCTCGTGCGAATCAACCCCTTGTCGATGCTGTCGGTACTGCGCTCTACCTTTTCGGTGAGATTGGCAACGCCTTGGTGCATTTATACCTCTCAAGCCTGCGGTCTTCTGGTGGGACGGAGCGCAAGATCCCGAACGGCTACGGCTTCTCGCTCGTCACCTGCCCCAACTACATGTACGAGGTGCTGTCGTGGGTGGGCATCATCACTGCTAGCCGCGACTGGTCTGTTGCGCTCTTCATCATCATGGGTACCGGGCAGATGTTTGTCTGGGCCAAGGGTAAGGAGAGGGCGTACCGCAAGGAGTTTGGCGATAAGTACAAGAAGAAGCGCTTTGTCATGCTCCCAGGACTCTTGTGAGAAAGCCAGACTCTTTTTTTTCTTTTTATATTTCTCTTAAATATTGGTTTAGTTTCTTATCCTGTAATTGAGGGGAGGAAAATGGAGTAGCATGTAGTAGCTCTAGTAGCTATGATGATGACTGGAGCAAGTTGGAAGCTGAGGAAGACATAAAAAAATGAGCGACGACAAAAGAAAAAAAAAGAGTTGCCCGCCATATACAAACAGATAATATTATATATATATACCTCGTATAACGTGGCTACCAAGTAACACATCGGCACCCATGACGGTGTGACTGAGCCTTGCTTACCTACCTGTATATCGTCCATACTAATTCCATCACCCAGCATCTTTGTCGTCATCATTATCATTCAAGAAGATTTACCCCGTCGATATCGAAGCCGTCTCCGAACCCTTTGCCTGCCACGTGCCGGTACTCGAATCCGGCTCCATCAGACTCCGACTCGCATCAGATGTGGTATCCACATCCATGCTCTCATCACCGCCATCACCATGGTCACCGTCAACGTCATTATCATCATCATTACCATGACCCTCATCCTCATCCATCTCGCTCCTCCCACATTCACTACAGCTACAGCTACACTCACTTCCCCCATCCTCGTCCGTCTCCTCTCCTCCATTTGCCAACCTCACCGTCTCTTCCAGCACCAGAAACCCTCTCTCCAACACCTCAGCCCAATTCTGCACATTCCCCAGCTCCTTGACCTTCCTAGCTGCCTTATCTGCCTCCGCTCTCAGCTTCTGTGTCTCTCGCCTCAACCCCTCCGTCGCCCGCAAAACATCTCTCTCCTGCTTCTCCAGCGCCGCAGCATTCCCATGCAAGATGCTCGCCCGCGACTGTAGCTCCGAGTCAAGCATGTTGCCGATGGAGGCGATGACGGCGGTGCGCGCCTCGGTGATGTGCCTCTGAGTTTCAGCAGAGGGCAGCGTGGGCTGCAGAGCCGGTGATGCTATGGCGGCGGCGGAAGTAGTAGCGACAGAAGGTGCAGAGATTGAGGTCGATGTTGGAGGGGAAGTTGCCTGAGAGAACCAGCGAGGTGACGTGGAGGAACTAGCCATGTTGTTGCTTGAGCTAGGAGCTCTTCGCGGGCCGCTGGACGATGCCGTTGACATTGCGCTGATTTTCTTCTCTTTTTTTTTTTTTCTCTCTCTCTCTTACTCAAATGACCATACAAATCCTCTTTGCTTTCCCTTTTACTTCGAATCGATTAATGATATGCTGACGAGATATCATTCCATTTCCGAGTCCAAAATATACTGGAAATGGCTGTTGAAAGAGGCAAAACTCCAAAGCCTCGCTACCTTGAAGTATTCCTTCTATTCTAGGCTGCCCCCCCCCATTGCTTTGACATCATGCCGCTGGCAGGGAAGGTGCTCTGTGTGGGGTGCATACTCCGTAGTGAGTCGGAAGTTGGCAAGGATCATAAGGTACCTGCTCAGGCTGCATGTACAAAGTACAAAAGTACATAGTCCGGTACTTGGATTTCATGCAACCTTTGTCTTATATCGCCAAACCACTAACACACACTCATAGCCAAAATACAAGCGAGCACTGACTGTATATTTATCTAGATACGGTAAATATCAAATTCACCTGGTACTTACCTGTCATTATAGCCTAGTTATTATGATCATTGGTCAATGTTGGCTACCTAGTACTAGTTTTAATTATAGTAAGAAACGTTGTACCCAGACACTGACCATCTTTGGTATCAACACTCTTGTAAAGTATCAAAAATCACCACGTAAATAAAAAAGGCAAGTTTCCAGCTATAAACATCTCGACATCTTTTTCTTCTTCTTGACCTATACTATAATTCCTGTACTTTATCCTATCAACGAGTAAAATGTCATTATGACAGGTAGTCTAATATACACTAACACTTTGTAATTTCCCATTCTTCTATCCTCTACTAAGTACTTGTTCATCGTGGTATCGTTGCCCTAGAGTTCTAGACATTGTTTTTTCAAAGGCAATTCGGTATTGAAGAGGGCGCTGTCGTATGACCACAGCGAGCAAGCCAAGGGCGGCTCACCTCCTTTCAATGCCATCAGGCCAAATATTGTCATAACAAAAATCTCAACTCCAGGGCTATGCAGAAAAGAAATAGTGAACGTATCAGCATCCTGACTTCAAACCAACATTTTGTTCCAAAACAGTAACAATCATTCATAAATCCATTCAAGTACATGCTATGCAAGAGTCCTCTTCATCGGTCAAAGCAATCCGACGAGATCCAAAAGAAAAAAGGAAAAAAAAATTGAAAAAAGAAAAAAAAAGAAAACCCCTAATTAGTTCTAAGCAAGCAATTTCGAACGTCAGAACGAGAAAAGGACGTGAGAGCTTTAAAGGGCTACTTTTGCTCCGTTTAGACGAAATGGCGCGGGTCCCAGTTGAACACTTGGACTGAAAGCCGAAGACGGTGTCGGCACACCATCCGACGACATGGATGAAATCGACGATAACGAGTTAAACCCAGAGTGGCCTCTCGACATGGTTCCGGTACGAGACATAGAGATGCCAGGGTTAGCCATGAGTGTATCCGCGCGATCAAAGACGTTGCCTTGGAAGACCGCCGCAAATGATCCTGTCTGTGGCGTGGCAACTGTAGCTTGCATAGCTGGGCCGAGGGCTGCGCTTTGAGGTGTTATCGGAACCTGTTGTGTAGGTGACAGTACGCCTGGACCAAAGGATCCGGGTGGACCAGCCGGCCTCAAGATATAATTCCAGGGGGAGTTCATGATGATAATACTCGTCTCTTTCATGCTTTGATGGACAGGCCGCAATCGAGCTCTAGTGTCAGGCGGCAAGGGAATCGTGTTGATCTCAGACTTAATCTTGGAGGCCATCTTTGTCCAAGATGAGATGAAATTGCTACAAAGATTCCAGAATCCTGTGTGAGACCGCACTCCCGGATCCTTCAGCTTGATGAGTGAAAGTCGATTTTTCAATATCTCCGTTTGCTGGATAGCGTCATTGCACATGGCAATGAGGTTCTTCCAGTCTCGTATCATGGCGCTTGGGGCTCGTTGCTGCATTGCATTCCGGATACCTCCCGTCAGTTGAATGTTGAAGTTTGGTAAAATGTGCAAAACAATGTCTGTTGATTTTTGCAGGGCCAGATATATTTTATCGAATTGAGCGTCTTCCTCTGAAAAATCAGCGCTTATATCACGACCAAACGATGACGGAAATGAGTCGTTAGATCTAGGAGTCGCCGATGCAAGCCTTGCGGTGCGGGTACCTCCGTTGTTATACGGAACGGGTATGTCAGTGGCCACTCGTAGGTTGCTTGGATTGTGCATAATGGGTCCACTGCGATTTCGAGAGCCGACTGGTCTTTGAGCCGTGGGAACTGCGGTAGATGCCTCACGGAAGTAAGGTTTAATGGTATTGCTGTTATCGGGCGAGTCCTGGGCGGGAAGCTGATGTCTGTTGTGCTCAGTAGACACGGAGGAGAGTGTGACCCGGAGCTCCATTATACTGTTGTAAATCAACATCAGGAGGGTCCGAATATATCGGGCATCCCCATTGTTGACAAAAGTGTCGATATTATCGGCCAACAGAGTGCAAACATGGCCATACGCGCCAACAAGAGTTTGACAAGCACGGTGCACGTTGGCATTATCTCCGGATGGTAGTTCTTCGTCCTCCATTAGTATCACATCGTGCTTCTGAATTTCCTGCTCTAGCTCTTCAACATGAGAGTTCGTGTTGTAAAAGACGATTTCAAGACTCGAGCGCTTTGCGGACCCATCATTTGTTAGAGTCATGAGCATCTGGATCATGGGATGGATTTGGAACACTGAGTACAGAATACCCTTTGCAGCTTCAATCACAGGATCAAAAATCTTAGACTCCCGACGGCGTTCGGGAAGGACGGAAAGCCTGCGGACATAGACTGGCCGCTGGAGAGAATCGGTAGGCGTTGCCGGGCTCTTGGACGGCGCTACTTGGGTCCCCTGCATGGCAGAACCGTGGCTCAGCCCTCGGTAGTGACTCCATCTATTGCTGCCTTCAACCTCATCGAGTGTACCTAAATCTGACGGTGCCTTCTTCGCTAATATACCCATGCGACGCTGACGGCTACTTGATCTCTCCGAGTGCATTAGTGTTTCAGAGTTGCTGCGCCCACGCTCGTTGATATTCCCGATTGTCAAAGGGAGAACACCGGGGCGTCGAGTGGACGTATTTTGCTGAGATAAACCTCTATAATGAGACCGTGATGGGATGGGTGGAGGAGGTCGCGGTCCAATAGTAGGCGTTCGCATATCCGACACATCGGAACTGCTTACTTTGATGGGGAATCGGCCGCTTGGAACACGTCTCAAAGGCATTCGAGGGGTATCAGTGCCCTCACTAGATTCATCCCCAGTAGCCTCAGCATCACGGCCACTAATGATGTGTAACTTCATAAACTTCTTGATATGCGCCGTAATGGCCACTTCAGTCACCTCGCCCTCTCTTCCAGATCCCTCATATGGGGGACTTGAAGATGGGATTTGCAGCGCGTCCCGTGGGGGAAAGCTAATAGGATTCCCTTCAAATTTAAGGACTTGAAGCGAGGCCATTTCGGCCAAGCAAACTGGCAATTCCCGAATCTGGTTCTTAGGAATTGAAAGAACCTTTAAGGATGAAAGTCTCGCAATGTCCGGCGGCAAAACTCGTAGTTGATTACGGCCGAGGTCAAGGATTTCGAGAGATTTGAGCTCACAAAGCTAATGCTCATGTTAGACGGTTATGCATTAGTGCAATTTAGCAATGGGAGGGTTATAACATCGTACAGGCATGGGAAACTCTTTAATTTGATTGCCTCTAATGTTGAGGTATCGGAGCGACAGGCATTCAGCAAAGCGGGCTGGCAGAGACGACAGCTGATTGTGTGATAGGGCGAGCCTATGCAGTGACACACAGCAGTCAGCAAACAAAACGGGTTCCTCATTCCTTGACCATGGAGATTTGATTTGCTCACCGTTCCAACTCGTTCTTTACTATATCAACCACTTCTTCTGGAAGCTTTTGTATGCCTTTACGGCTCAAATCGATTGTGACGCCTGACTTTAGACCAGGCCCTACATCAACAGCTTGACTCTCATTCTCGAGGGCGTGTCGCATCGCCTCGCGGGTAAGACTGATAACTTGAGCTGCCGTCAACACTGGCGTCGAAGACGAGCTTCCGTTAGAAGGCGGGCCATTCCGGCCATTGGGCAGCGGCGGCAGCGGCATCGTAGGCGGCAGCAGCTGGCCGTTCGTAGGAGCAGCAGTCGTGTTGAGAAGAGGACGACGTCCCTGAGATAGATTGTTATTGTCGGGCACTATGCCTATGCCCCTGAGAGCAACAGGCTGAGCAATGGCGGCGGGGGGTCCAGGAGCAATTCCAGGACCTGCGCCCATGCCATTAGCAGGCATTCGGTCGGGTCGCTCCATGGCGACTAACCGGGAGGGAGCTGTTCAACCCTCTTTTCGCACACACACGCACACACACACACACACACACACACAAATAAACCGTACAAACGTACTCCGTTACTCCGTAGCAGTATCCTGCAGTAGAAGAAGAGTCCGTCTCAGAAGAAAAAAGGAGGAGCTGGAGTGCTGAGGGACTTGGCGGTAGAAATGTTTCAGAGGCCCCCTCTATCTCTATCTCTATCTCTTCTACCCTCGCGCGCCAAAAAAAATCTGGGGAATATTTGCGTTTAAGCAGAACGGGGCTGCGACGAATGGCCAAGCGAAGCACGTGAGATCATCGTGATCCGAGCCCAGCCAGGCGCCTTTGAAGGAGAAAGAAAAAAATTGCTCTCGCCTTGAAGAAGGAAAGGAAGGGAGGTTGAAGAATCGGAGACAGGAGGTCGTCGGTCGTGGTTTAGACGTGAGGCTCACCCACTAAGCTAAAATGGATTGAATGTTTTTCTTTTGGCGGGACGGGAAAACGTAACCCTGGCCAAGCCTAGAGAGTTCCGTTCAAAGCCCCTGAAACACTAGCTGGGCGAGATATCAACGGTGGTTGGCGGAGGACAGTGCGAAAGGGTCGCTGTGAGGGTGAAGCCACGGCGGCTAGATTGGCCAACTCTCGCCTCTAAAAGGACCCTGATAGGGGACTAATGGCGCTGTGGCTGCAGTGTCATACAGTGTCCATGCAGCAAGGCGCGATTGACGTGAATTGATATTGATCCACAACGTCAACAGTGAAAGCTCTCCATATCTTTTCTTAACCTTGCCTGAATCACACTCTCCTCAAATGTCTACTGAGCACATCAATTCAGACACGGAGATGGGTTATACAAGAAGGGTTATACAAGAAGTATGCCAATAGGTACTGTACTACAAGGTACGGTTGTGCTCGTACGCGTACAAGTAGTACTACCTACTAGGTATACGAAGTACTGGTGCAATCTCTTTCTTTCAAATACCATGTCAATCCAGGCCGATGCACAACATTGGCTCGCATGCGCTGCAAGCACGAGTACAGAACGCAATGCGTTCATCATCAAGCAATGATACGGGGCTTAGGGTACAGAAGATCAGTATCGCTACAGTATGTACGGAGTACGAAGTACATACAATACTCCAGCTTAATGCTCCATTCAATGGTACGGGGTAATATCTAACCCCTATTCTTTGCTACCTAGTACGGTAAGCCCGTCAATGGAGCCTACCTACCTAGTAGTACTTGTACCCTAATTGAACTTGTATTTGTATGCAGTATTAAGAAGACTGAGCAATGGTAGTAGGTAGTACTCCGTAATACCTGAGTAATTGGAGTTTTACAAGTGCTACTACTTCGTACTACATACCAGCCGCCGAAGCCATGCATCTTAAGCCCAGCGAGACGAATAACATTGTTACTTGTTGTACGGAGTACGGAGTACTTAGAGGTATCTATCTACCTTATACTCGTACTACTAGGTTGGTAGTACCTGGTAGGTAGGAGAGAATACGGATTTCTCGGTCCTTTGTACTGCTTACTTATGGTCTGTTGCGGCCGTTATCTTGACCATAGGTTCAGCCGGACTCAGGAATGCGTTCAGCTATAACATTGACCAGGGAGAAACTATTCGAAAAAGAGGAGACGCTAAATATTTATGCTTACGTGGAGAAAAGTAATAGATGGGCTTAAATTCCTTTTGTTTTTTGTGGCCCACGTCATGGCTTATTGCAAACAAGTCCAGAGAAGGTTATTGAAGCTTTAAAATTTGGCGATTGGCAACGCATAAAATCATGGCATAAACGAGGTTATCGATAGTGCATGTACAAATATGTCTTAGGTGGTGAACACAGGCTACACTTATAGCTCTCCTATCAGACCCATTCATGCTATTACTCCATATTCTGATTTTAGCATCCGTGTTCTAGAAAAGAGCCAGAATAGTTCTAAACGCAAGCTAAACTCGTGACCTTGTCCTTGTGAATCTCAACAGTTCAGCATCTATTATTTCCATCGATCCACACAGGCGTCTAAGATCTCGATGCAGCACTGCCATTCAGCTCCTCAAATCCTTTGCTTCGCTTCCCACAGTCTAGATTCCCTCTGCCATGCCCCCCCTGCAAAGGTCAAATTCCTGCACAGATATCGGATTCACTCTCCGGCGGCAATTCCACAAAGAAGATTTCAGGTAAGTACGGTGAATTTCTTCTTCGTCATTTCAGACGTCTTAGGGCATTTATGTTTTTATTTTTACTTTTAGTTTTCCTGCCCAGATCCCCTACTGTAAAAGAACATTATATCATGTGTAGATTGAACCTGACACCTGCGTTCAATCGCTTCAACAAGGCCCCACCAACGTGAAATTATTGAGGCGGCTTTGTGCGGCAATGATGTCTACGTCCAAGCAGCCACATCGTTTGGGAAGAGTCTATGCTTCCAGCTTCCAGCTGTGATTGATCAAGGCAGTGAGTTTTAGACCTGAATTGCCTTACATTTCTAGGAGGGGGAAGAATGAGATGGACTAATGGAGGCTCCCTGGTCAGTTACGATTGTCGTCTCGCCATTATTGAGTTTAATGGTATGGTCAGCCGGGCGATCTCTCATCTCTTGCCATTATGCATGAATTATCCAAAATATCACGGCCCATAGCTGATATACCCGTAGATCAACCAGGTAGAGGCTCTGAGAGCTTCAGGAATCGATGCTAGCTCTCTAAATAGCAACACGTCATATCATGAGAGAGATCGCTTACAACGTGACCTGGAAAGTGGTCATCCGAGAACTAGGCTTCTCTACGTCACCCCAGAGCTGTGCTCCGGTTCACGTTTTCGAGAGCGCCTACAACTTGTGTACAAGCAAAAAGAGCTGGCTCGCATTGCTATTGATGAGGCCCACTGTATATCAGAATGGGGTCATGATTTCCGGAAGGATTTCAAGCGGTTAAGCTGGTTTCGGGAAACATTCCCAGATGTGCCCATCATGTGCCTTACAGCGACGGCGAATCCCCAGGTACGACGAGATATTCTCAAAATCTTGCGTCTCGATGCCGCACCAGAAAGGGTAAAAACGTTCCTCATGAGTCCGCAGAGGAACAATCTCCACTTGGAAATCAGATACACAAAGGATGAAGAAGACAACCGGCTTTCGGACTTTTTGAAATGGATACGAGGGGTGTATGATCGTAGACGTGCCGAGCCACGGCAGAGTGAGCTGATCCAAGATACTGAAAGGATCGAAAATGTACCCGGTATCATATATACCACGTCCCGCGACGAGTGTGAATCGCTGTCGGCTAGTCTCCGAGATGCAGGAGTCGGAGCTCGACCTTTTCACGCCAAGCTGTCCAAGGATGTCAAGGAAGACACTTTGGCTCGTTGGATCAACGACGAACCGGGCTTTGATATTATCGTAGCCACGACGGCGTTTGGGATGGGCATTGACAAGAACAATGTGCGTTTCGTCGTTCACTGGCGGCTTCCTAAATCCTTTGAAGGATATTATCAGGAGGTCGGAAGAGCAGGTCGCGACGGCAATGCCAGCTATTGCTTCATGTACTACAGCCGGGAAGATCTTGAACGAGTTTCGCGAATGATAAAGAGCGACTCCAAAGCCGAATCGAACTATGAAGCACGACTAAGAAGTCTCCAGGCGTTGGCACTATATTGCGAGAACATCAGTGCTTGTCGACACGCTTCTATATGCAAGTACTTTGGCGAAGACACCGTTCCCGAGTGTGATTTCGCGTGCGATTTTCATAAAGACTCTGATGAATTAGAGGACAGATTCTTAAAAGGATTAGCCAGCGAGGAATGGGTAAGCACGCAAGCTATGCAGGGTACATATGACGGCTATGCGGACGAATATTGAAGGAGAAGGAAAAAATTACTTTAATATAGAAATTAGAAGGAGGAAAACCAGAATAACTGATGGGGGAATGGATGGTCATAAATGCATGAGTGGCTATATGATCTAGCTATAGTGATATAATTTTCAATGCCGCTGCGATCGTAGAATCAAGAAATCAGTGCTTCTTGGCTTCTTTCTGACTCTTCTTCTTAGCAACAATCCTATCTATCCTTTTCCATGATGGCAAGCCCTCGAAAAAACAAGAGCCAGACCACAACCACCACAACAAAGACCATCTTGCCACGCCATGCTTTTGCAAACGCCATCGATCTAGCAATACCACCTCCACTACATGAATTCCCACAACCGGCCAGAAAATCATCTCGACAAGCCATCGGAACAACCCTGGTCCTCCTGGAAACACCATTTTTAGGATGTCCCATAGGGCACTTCCAGGCACAATCCACGGCAAGCTAATAGCGCTGCAAAAATAGAAAACTACGCCGCCAAAGACGACCTTGTCGAAGCCTTGTGGAAAGACATATTCTGTGATGTAAATGTCGCTGATGCCGAGAGCTTCGCGAGCAGTGGCGTCCATGGCGATGATGCGAGGGCGGGCTTCGGCCCAAGATGACAGAGGAGGGGAGAAGGGAATGATGTGAGAGCCGCTATTAGTTTTGATGGTCATGCCAGTGAGGCTCATGTCTTGGAGGACGGGAGAGGATGTTGCAGCGCGAGAGGAGAGGCCAGCGTAGTGACGGAGGTAATGGGAGAGTTCGCGCGTGTGTTGGAGGTTCATATGAGTGATGACAGCAGTTTTCATGTCCTCGTTAGAGGCACCAGTTGTTTTTGTAGCCATGATTTTTGGTTAAATATTTAAGGGAGAGGGTTGGCGCCTGTGAGATAGGAATTAGAGCTCAATTGGGCGTTTAGGTTGGAAGACTTTGGTATTGGAAAGGATTGAGTTGATGAATGAGCGGTGTTTTAATCACCTAATGCTGATGCGACGATGTTGGAAAGTATCGGAAAGTGGAGTCACCCTGATGCTGATAATACTCTAATATTTCGATATTCAACACCATCTGATATCACCAACAAATTAATAGGACAAATAAAAAAAGGAGGCTTAAAATCAAAGAGAGATATGTTCAAATTTGATTTTATTAATGAAAGGATTATTTGCTTTCAATAGTTGTTGCTGCAGCGCTGGCAATTTATATCAATCTAGTGACTGTGTTGTCATTTCAAAGGCCATGAACTTGAATCTTCTTAACCTGCAGCTGAGCCCAACCAGCTGCGATTTTGCCAGATCAAATGAAAACCAAGCTACGAGTGCAGAGTGCCTGTGGGCTTCTATATTTTGGCTATTATTAAGAAAACCTGCTAGCTGGGATGGAAACAATCAGTACTTATACGTGGGAATGGGCACGAAAGTCATGTTGATATAGGATTTAGAGATTGATTCAACTAAGTAATGGTAACTAGCCGGCGGCATAAATGGAATACTTTCGGCTTTGCTAATTTTAGAGTTTAGTTCCTTACATATAGCTTCGACTTACCTGGTTCCTGGATGTCATCTCAAGCATCGTTGAACTTCATGTGAGTGCCGTAGGTACTCGACCGGATATTGGGAACACCTACGATTGCAAGCGGGAGCACATGAAGAAGCAGTCAAGTCCAAGCCTCGGCACTCGGTCCCGCATTCTCACCGGCATTCCATGATCACCTCAAAACCCTGGTTTAGGGTTGTATCTTTGGTGGAGATTGGTGCATGGAAACTTGTATTTGTTGAAGCTGACATGTCAAAGTTGAATAACTTTTTGGTGGTTGGTATAACTACTCGTACAGGTAGGTTTGGGAGGGAATAATTGCCAGCTGCGTAAATCTAACTGCCAATAGCGATGGATATAAGCTGAATGATACGACTTTTTTTTTTTTACTGCATCTACATTGCCTCGAGTCTACTCCGTAGCTAAGATCTATATATTAATTAGATTGGTAACGGAATGCTTGGTTGAACCGAACTACTCCGGCTCCGGGGCTGAAATAGCCGCCTGATAGGCTTGACTCGTGGGTTTAGTTCACACCTCGGAGGCGGCCGAATCCCTTTTCGCGACGGGAGCGGTCTAGTCCCACGCTTATTAGGCCAGCTGGGGAAACTCTGAGCGAGCTCTGCGAAACAGGCTGAAAAACTTTTGTTAAAAGACTGAGCCGTTGGTTGTGTTTGAACCCGTCCTGAGTTGGCAGACGTTATGACTCCGACAAACGCGGGATATATATGTATCTTAAGGCAACACAGGCCAATACGCAGCCAAGACCTTTGCTATATTGATACTGTTTCTTCTTACTCAGCTGATACGACGAGAAAAACATTAAACTATTGAAAAGAGGTATCGACAGAAAATATATACTACTACCAACATAGCCAGCAGTGGCACGGCGAATTCTTTGACCTCGTGTTTAACGTGACTCGGAGATCCGAGGTGTGGAATACCAGTTGGCGGATGATATGAATGACTAAGCAGGGTAGTTGTCTCGGACTTCGGCTCGGGTTTTGCCATAGAAAGGCACCTCTGACACACATTTCAGCACCGATTTATCAGATCAGATTGATAAAATCGTCGACCGCAAACCATTTTTGATCCAAGGACCCCTCACCTCGCCTTGCCCTTTTTATTTCATTAATTTTCTGAGGCGGCATTCCCCTCCACCATATTCGTAACTCCGACACATTTTTCGTCATGACTGATCGCAGTGAGAGCCCGGATTCCGACGGAGCTTCGGGATCGAGACATGGCTCTGACCAACCACCGGCACGCAAGCGACAACGCGTGCGACTTAGCTGTCTCGAGTGCCGCCGCCGAAAGCTCTCGTGCGATAGAGGCTTTCCCTGTGAGCGCTGTATCAAGAGTGGCACCCCTGACCGCTGCAGCTATGAGTCGCGCAACGGGGAAGTAGTTAATGCATCATCCGGCATTCCTCCGTCTTTTGCCCAGCTTGACTCGCGGCGCTTCGGTATTGGTGATGCCGTCTCGGGCTTCTCTCCCCGAGAGGCTGAGCTGGCACGCCAGGACCATGATCGCATTCGCAGACTTGAGCTGGAGATTACCCAACTTAAGAACTTGCTCTCACGGCCTGGTGTGGCATCTATATCTATAGATGGGAGCACTGTGGTGGGCACTAACTCACCGTCGACGCAGAAAGATGAAGCCCTGACCGATGGTGAGGCCCGGCCTCGCCCGGAAGAACAGGAGATCATCGAGAAAAGTGGCATGGCCGGTGAGAACGGGGAATTACGCTTCTTCCGAGGAAAGGGTTTCCGCACACGCTATTTCGGCCCTCATAATGCTAGCATGGCCTTTGTCGAGCTGACTGGTTTGTGTCCCTTTATGCGAGAGACGGCGGATGAGTGGCTACGCCCTGTGATTCTTCATGATCGCAAGGACCGCAAGCGTCGCCAGGAAGAGCGTGAGACCATCTTTGAGCAACCGGATCCGGACCTTGAGGCCCTTCTCCCCATGAAGGAAGAGGCCGACGCCTTGATAGACGTTTACCTGGATCAGTTTGAACAAATTCACCGCATCGTCCATGTTCCCACCTTTCGTAAAGAATATGCCGAGTTTTGGAAGCCCGGGACTAAGCAGCGGTATGCATCATTCACTGCCTTGGTACTGTCGATGATGGCTGTGTCAAGCTGCGTTCATACCCACGAAGCGCTCAAGTTCATTGGCATGATGTCTAGTGCACGACACTGGGCTGAGAGATGGATCCAAGCATGTGACGAGTGGTCAGCAAAGCAGAGTCAGAAGCACCGGCGACTCATTCACTATCAAGTAGCATGCTTGCTCTACCTTGGCAAGCGTGTTAACACCATCAAGAAGAAGCGGTTCTGGACTAGCTCCGGTATGCTGATCCGCGATGGCATCGCAGTGGGGCTGCATCGTGAGCCGAGCCATATGGCCGGCAAAATCACGGTGTATAACCAGGAGATGCGACGGAGAATATGGGCCACGGTACAGGAGTTTGACATGCAAGCATCATTTGACCATGGTCTGCCGACTCTGGTGAGTCAGCTTCACTTCGACACCAATCCGCCGCGGAACCTGGACGATGAAGACTTTGACGAGAATACCACGACGATACCTCCTTCTAAGCCGGCCAAAGAGTATACGTTCTCTTCGTTCCAAAATCTGGCGCGACAGAGCTTGTCTCTGCGTCTCGAGCTTAGCCGCCTACTTACTGGACCACTGTCTGAGATAGACTATGACCAAGTCATTCGCTATACCAATGATCTGACTCATGAGATTGATGCTCTCCCTTCCTGGGATATGAAACCTGAAAATAGTAATGTTACAAAGAAGAACCCGCTCATTGCATACACATTGTTGCATGTCCAGTTGAGACAGTACATCATTCCTCTGCATCAGCCTTATCTCAAGCTGCGCAAGCAAAACTCCAAGTACCAATATTCTGAAATCATCTACTACAATGCCGCTCGAGATATTGTTCTTCTCCACGACAAACTGTACGAGCAGGGTGTCCGGGCACTAAACTTCTTGCGTGAGGATGCTCTCACTACGGCCATCAACCTCTGTAGCGTCACGATGTTGCAGCCGCGTGGATCGACCAACATGATTATGATCAACTCGCACCACACGGTGAAGCTTATTGAGAAGTGCATTGCCATGAAAGAGGACCGCCTTTTGCGTTGTGGTAATAACGAGCCTTGGGGCTACTCCATAATGTGTGCTGCCTTGGGCCTTCTCGAGGCGCATCTGGGGACGAAGACGACTGAGGTGGCGAAATCTACTTCAGCAGAGAGATTTGTAAATCTTCATTACAAGCTTCTCGCAAACCAGGAGCCTCCTGTATCGTCAGCTCTAATGCCAGGGACTCCTCTCGGCGGCACTGTTGGTCCATTTGCCGGGCCAGGCATCGGCCCAGTCCCCGGTGTAGATATGGCTGATGGATCCAAGGTGAGTTACAACAACATATATTATTCTTCTACCTTTTTCATCTCATCTCTTCTCTTTTCTCCCTCTCATTTTTTTTTTCTTTTTCTTGGGCAGTTTTACTAATATCGACTATAGTCTGTCACGCCATTCACCTTCCAGCCGCCACTACCACCAGTATCTGTAGATCAATCTTGGGCTGTGAGCGGAGATCAAACGCAGCCTTTCAACTTGGACCCAAGTCTGGAACTGCTGGGTCTTAACTTGAATGAGCTCTGGGGGGAATCATGGGAGCTTGGGATGTAAAAAAAAAAGAAGAAAAAAAAGAAGAAAAAAAAGGGACAACTTCTGTACATGATAGCGCAGGGATGGCAGCTTTTTTGGTTTAAAGTATTTAGGCTTTGGGGCCTTGTAAAAAGGCGGCGTTTTGTCTGTACTTGGTTGAATGTTGTTTGGTGTTTGGTGTATATTACAGAGATACGATGTAAACGTCATGACCTTAATGATGTTTCTGTGTAATGTTTTAACGGCTCATAACGTTCTTACCTAAAGGCAAGTATGACAAGTTATATGAGGGTAACTTACGTGTATACCAACTCTACCATCTACTTTAATACTGGATATCTTAGACGATGGGCGAGTGGACCTGTCTAATTATAAACATTCTAATTCTTTGAACTACTTTTCTCTTGAATGAGGTCTCTTCTTTATATTTATGACATTATTGAACCTCACGAAAGACCCACATCCTGGTTGAAAATACACGTATCCACCAGGTGAAGTTCTAACAGAGAAAGCTCACGAACTGGGTCCCGTCACTCACCAAACAAAAACACTCGAATCCAAAACTTAACTTAACAGCAGCCAGATAGGTCAAATACTAAATAATATTTCGCATTCCTATCGATATGAAGAACATCAGCAACATAGCTCAGCGGAAGAGCGACGGGCTCATAACCCGTAGGTCCCTGGATCGAGACTAGGTGTTGCTATGGAACATTTCTTTTTTTATGGATTGGACTTTCTTTTCATGGCACGAGATGACTTTTGGAGTTCAATTGTGAAAGAAAAAAAGAAAAAAGAAAAAAAGCGGTTGTAAGTTATTCAGTGAAAGATACTATGTTTGATTTCCTGTTATTTGACTCTCGTATGATTTGATGCTTTACCTTGTATGCATATAAGCGCTGGACCTGCAGGGAATACGCTTTTGGTATGGAGGAGTTTAATGATAGTAAGGAATATTTCTTAATTGTTTTGCATGCACCTCAGATTTTTCAATCCTAGTCTCTGGTCAGATAACTGATATACTAATATGGCTTGAATTATCTCGAGATGGCACAATTGTTGTCATGGAATCAAAACTCTGATATATTTAACAGAGGCCTACGTACGGAGGATGTGCTTTATGATGAATGTACCTACTTGTACGGCAATGTGGGGAGGAGAGCTTAGGGACCTGCAGTAGTGGTGAGGCCAGCGCTGATTGGTGGTTGATCAACGGCGCCTTAATAGGGCCCACCACTGCGGCGCTGGTGGTTATTGATATCTGGTTGGAAGTTCGCCAGCTCTCAGCTATTCTTCTCAACAACAACACCATGACGTTGCCACCTCAATAGCAAGCAGCTCGCGATTGAAAAAAGAAAAAAAAAAAAAGAAAAAAAAGCCTCCCGAATAGCCCTCGCATATTCATTATTTTGTCTGGCCGTGCATTCCTCTCACGGCAAGGCTAGGCTAAAAAAGAGTTGGAGATGTCGGCTCTGCCTTATCCTGGCCGCCGCCTTGCACCCGCCTTATGCTGAGGGACCCATCTGCCGTTTCGTCACCATGTCCGACGACCGCTTCAGCAACATCCGTGTCTTTGTCCACTGGCGCGATCAGACCGTCTTCGCAGGCGAAGAGGTTCAATGCACCGTCACCTTTCGAAACATTGCCCCCGAGGCAAATCAGCCGCTGAGCAGTCAAAGTAACGGCCAGCAGCAGTCCCAGTCAGAGAGGCAGAGGCTAGCCTCGCCACTGCATGGTCGCGGCAAGGCTGCTGCGTCGGTTCGAGGACATCGGCGGGCAGCTTTGTCGTTGAGTGTGCCCTCGCCAATTACAAGGAGTCGACAAGGGTCGATTCAATGGCCGCAACCCGTCATTGCCGGCGAGAGCCGGCCTGGCCATGCACACAAACGCTCCGTATCTATTGTGTCTATTGGATCAACTGCCAGCACTGTTGAGGACCATTCGCCGCGCCTTGATAATTCTCCACGACAACAACGCCATTCCTATCCTCATGGCCATAGCCGCGCGAGCAGCCTGCAAATTGCATCTCGGGGGTCGCCTACTGTTCCATCAACCCCCCAGTCAGGTATAAGAGTTCTCCTTGTGTATAAAACTTTTTTGTTTATCGAGCAATTGGCTGACTGTTTGACGTCCCTCAAGCCTCCTTTTTGCAAAGGGGAGTATCCTCTCCCTTGTTCAATGCTTCATATCCTCCCGATCGATTTGGTCGGATACCAGGTGGCCCTAGGAGCCCTCCGTCGGCGAATCTATCTACGCAACGAAGATCGTCCAAGACGTCTTCAAACCCCATGCCGGAGTTTCGATTTCCCGCGACGGGCCCGCCAGACTCAGAAACGGCCATGAGCCCGCGAAAGTCTTCTGGCAATAGTCTTCTTAGTCCAAGATTAGGTCAAAACGATGGTAACATCCCTATACGCTCAAAAGAGCAACAGCCCTCACCAGTGGCTGACAGGCCTGCCCTTACCGCTCGTATACTTTCTAGCACGAGTATGGCTGGGGGAACGCCGCGAAGTAGCGGGGAGTTTTACTCCATCAGCAATAATTCATCTGAGACCCTGGCCTCGGAATACGTATCACAGCCTCTAATTAGGGGTCATGGGAGACCGTCGTATCCACGCCGGGGCTCTGGTTTTTCTATACAACAATCGAGATCCGAGTCGTTAATGATGGGGTTTGCTCAAATACAAGGCTCATTCTCCTTGGATGGCTCGCTGGTCAGCCTTGCGCCCTTTGAGCAAGTCAAGAAGAAGGCTGTTGTTGGTGGGAGAGGTGGCGGAGTGGTTGGACTCGACTCGAACCGACGAGAGAATAGTCTTTTACGAGGCTTTGGCTGGGGGAGCATTAGCAATTCTTTAGGCGATTTTCTCGGCGGTGGAGAGTTAAGCACTATCAAAGAGATGCGTGGTGTTGCAAACTCTAGGGCCATTCCGCTACTCAGCACACCACAGTCGATCCTCTTTGTTGACCTGCAGTTGGCTCCTGGTGAGAGTCGTTCGTTCGAGTACACATTCAAGCTTCCAAGAGGGCTACCTCCTACGCATAAGGGAAAGGCTATTAAGATTTCATACAGTCTGGCCATTGGCATCCAGAGAGCAGGTGGTGGTGCTAAGGAGCAGCACGTTCGGATCGTCGAGATCCCGTTTCGTGTACTCGGAAGTGTTAATAACTATGGTGAGATTCTTGGGCATGATTTGATGAATCCGTATATCCTGCTGCGTGATGAGGCATTGGTGAAGATGGTCGCGAAGCAAACCAAGAGGCACGGGGAACGGGAGCCTCCTGAAACATCTGCCGTCATGAGTGACTTTCTCTCATACGTGGACAGCTTGATCAATCGACCTGAGGATAAGTCTGGAGGCTCCTTGTTGTCTCCGACGCTGACTACACATTCCAAGCGAGAATCATCAAATTTTGATGATGCCACGACGGCCAAGGAGGCAATACGACTTGCTATCATGAAAAGCAATCTAACGAGCGAAGGGCAACAGAGTACTAATCGATTTGAGATTGCACGAAACGGACAAAGAGTCGGCGTAGTTATGCTCACCCGGCCGGCCTACCGCCTGGGAGAGGTGGTGACTATGGTTATCGACTTTACAGATGCCGACATACCTTGCTACGCAGTTCATGCAACCCTGGAGACGGCAGAGAAGGTAGACTCGTCGCTGGCCATACGATCCGAATCAAGCATTCACAGGGTAACCCGGAAAGTGTATGCTGCTTCTTCTGAATCAACCTTATTCACGCGACGGGTGGTTTTCACACCCACAATACCCGTCTCTGGTACCCCCGAGTTTGTCACGAGCGGCATCAGTCTTGAGTGGAAGATTCGAGTAGAGTTTGTTGTTCCATCGCAAGGTTATGATGCGTTAAGGGGACAGCAGACACCGTATCCATTACTAGAGCAAATTTCAAGGGACGACAAGGGGGGCTTGGTCCTCGTTGCAGTCGAGAACTTGGCATGCGAGAGCTTTGATGTGCCCGTGCCTCTTCGCGTATATGGAGCAGTTGGGACTGGGTTAGAACGCTTAGAGCGAGATGAGGCGTCCGAAGAAGGGCTTGTGGTGTAAAAGAGGCTTTTTGGCAAAGACATTGGGTAAAATTTGATGTTATTTTTAGCATGAGCCTCTTTGATGAGATGTAAAATACTGATGATGATTCAAATGAAGGATTTCTTAATGGAAAAGTGAGCATCTACCTGCTATGTGATATCGTACATACTTGAACGACCTTACGAATATGTCCCGACTACTCGTATATCCTCCGTACTCATACTAGATCAGGATTATAAACATAACTTGAAGGCGGGATGCTCGTGAATGGGGCCCCATTTAGATTAGATATGGGGGTGTTATGTTAGTTGCTCGTAGCTGGTCCCGTCTAGATGGAGCTATGGACCACGAACTATCTCGCCCAAATTCTTGGTTCAATCAAAGCAAGGATACGGAGTGGCATGGAGTGGGAAAGTTTGGAGTAAGCGGCCCTTTTATACTTGTAAGCTGAATCGGTGCCAACGTTTGCGTATCATAATGATATACGGAGTATAGTACGGAGTACTTGTATGTCTTGATTGAATGTATGTACGGAGTACTTGTATGTCTTGATTGAATGTATGTACGGAGTACTCGTACAAGTAGGTAATACGGAGGTTGTGGCGCATGCCCATGCGTTTCTCGGAAAATGAAAGAAATTAATAGTACTTGCTAGGGTAGGATATGCTGTACTGTATACCCATGGTTGGCGTATAATAGTAATACAAGTACAGTAAATCGCGATCTGAAAAGGGGCAGGGGTAAAAGATTCAGGTATGAGTTCCATTGGCTATTAGAATTGACAGCTGAGGGACTAGGTCATGTATAAATGATTTAATGATACTTGCTCTTACTTGGGTATATAATTAAATTGGACGATGCTGCCACGCCACGTTCGGCACTAAATAAACAGCATGAAGGATGATGGCCACTCATTATCATTCATACCAAGGCATTGCAATGTGTCTCATCGGTATCTACGGAGTACTTGTGAATACAGATAATTTCCGGCTGGTGAGACATGCAGGTTTTAGTACCAAGTAGTGCATCTTAATGGAGTATAATTGTATACAGACAATAATGAGGCTGGCTAGTGTTTGGTGGTGACAGGGCCGGTCGTCATTTTACTTGTATGGCTGTGGGAATGACGCGCTCTCGCCTCGGGGAGCCCTGGTTTTCTTTTCTTTTTCTTTTCTTTTGCATGGATTCATTGGTTTGCGTAACTTCATCTTTCTCCTCCTCCTCTTCTTTTTCTCACTCTCTTGATCTGGCGAACCCCAAGCCCTGGCGCGACCCTGATTGAGATTCTAGCTAGATGGCTGGGGTTGAATCAAACGACATTGAGAGGTGATGACAGAAAAGTCGAAGCACCCAACGAGATTAGCCTATCAGATATAGCGGTTAGTTTTGATTTGTTTCATGATATATATATAATATATTTCCCTGTACGGAAATGCCCTACTTTCTCTGTATGGAAAAGTCTTGTATACTCGTACGCCTTTCTCGCTGGAATCAAATCCATTCAATCTCTTTGGCATCAACAATGCCATGCCAGTCTTGACCGAAAGAGGGAACAAAACATTTCATAGTTGCTCGTTAGCGCCTTGCCTAACTCCTTTTTGGTGCCCCTGGCAACAGGGATATTTGAGCTCTGTTAGAACCACCTTGTTCTGCCGCTATTTGATGTCTCAAGCGGCCGGTCATAAGAGTGGAGGGTGTTGATATGTTCACTGATAGGTACTCCGTAGGTACTTGTTGGAGGATTCCTAGCAGCGGCTTCAGCGCCTCCAGCAGCTGGTAAAGTCCCCTGATTGTATGAACCTCCCCTTGCAGCTTTATAAGCGGGACCCCGCTGGCTCCCAGGAACCTTAGCCGCTAGTAATAGGCAGTGGCACCTCCCTCTAGCTGTCCAGATTCTCTTGATTTGCAGCACTAGAGCTCACTGAAGCTACCGACCTGCAGCTTTTGAATTTGTGGCTGCAGTGGCGCCCCGGTGAGAGGCGCTCCTACTCGGGGACCACCAGGGAAAAAAAAAAGTCACAAGTTCTTCTTCGGAGGGCTGCGTGCAAGCAGCTTAACCTCGCGGCTTAGATCTTAATCTTACAACAACTTCTTGCTGTCGCTTTCACGATCTCTTCCCCCAACACATCGCCGTCCAGGCATCTCCCCAATTGCTTTTCTTTCGATGCTTCTTTTTCTTTTCTTTTCATTGTCACTGTGAGTCTGAGCCCTAAGCCATTCTGCGTGCGGCTGCCCCGCTAGATCCGTCATCCTTTGACACCAATGGATAGCTTTCACCATCTCTTGATTAAACACTATCACTAAATGCCCCCTTCGGGCAGAGCTTGAGCAGCAATAGACAACTACACGTCATTCCTTTTTTGTCTAACCCAACCTTACCAATTCGCTTTGCCCAACGAGAGCAAGGCATCATCAGCCTAATCCTTTTTTTTTCTTTGTTGTCACTCTTTTTTTTGACCTTCATTCCTTCTCTTTTAGTCGCTACTTTATCTCGATGACAGTTCAACAACTAGTTCGATATTAAATCTTTCTCTTCTTCTTTACTGCGAACCAGCCGTCCTGCTCGAGTCCATGGCGACGAGATGACTGCAACTCCCTCCAGCAACCGGCTGAAGCTTACTCCCTCTAATTCGCCTTTCCTCAATACTCGACGCCCGAGATCTCCGTTACGCGGTCGATCAGTCTTCGAATCCCGCCTCTCCCTGAAGAGGGTTGTAGGGACGACATGCCGCTCACCAACCGCTTTTGACACCGTCAATGACTGCTTCGCCTACATTGCTGGCGGTGCCGTCGTCGTTGTGAATATCAATGGCGAGCAATATACTCAGCGGTTTTTCCGAGCCCGTCCTAATGTTATCCCTCAATACGCCGTAGCCGCCTCTCAAAGCGCGCCTTCTACGCAGACCACACCTTCTACAGCGCCGAAAGCAAATGATAGTCGCAATCGAGTTGCTGCAAACTATCGAGATTCTCATAGTCCGTCAGAATGGACTGATGGGCCGACTCCTAGGACATGGACCAGCCGCGAGCGTATCAAGGCGGCTACTTGCTTGAGTCTAAGTCCTGACGGGAAGTATCTAGCCGTAGGCGAGACTGGATATGCGCCTAGAGTCTTGATCTTTAATCTTCAAGATTTGTCTTCGGATGTCCCCTTAGTATCTATTAGTGAACATGCTTTTGGTGTCAACGCTGTTGCGTGGTCCGAGGATTCCAAGTACCTTGCCTCGCTCGGGGCTGCCAATGATGGATTTTTATTTGTCTGGAAAGTTGACTCCCGCACTGGTCAGACAAAACTATTTCAGCAGAATAGGTGCACGTCCTATGTCAAGGATATGGTATGGCTGGGAAATTCTCTCATTACTCTCGGTATTCGTCATATCAAGATGTGGAAGATTGATGACAACGTTGGCGTTACTCAAACGAAATCAAAGTTTTCATCGGATTATCCTCCTCTGTCTCCGACTTCCCAAAAAACATTACCAGGCCGGAATATTATTCTGGGAGGGCTTTTGGAAGCCATCTTTAGCTGCGCAGCTGTTGATGGCAGCAGGCTGATAATCTGCACGGAGGCGGGTGACGTATGTATTTTGGAAGGAGACGACAAGCAAATGAAAATTCTTGGGATCCTCAACCTCGATTTTTTCATAACGACTATTACCATTCGTGGTGATGTCGCTTATGTGGGTGGCAAGGATGGAAATTTCACTAAGCTTGATGTTCTTGGGTTGATGGACGGGCGCAAGGACTGCGTTATTGGGACATTACAAAACTCGACAGGGCTAGTAGCTTTGGGCTTCATCACTGATAGATCACTAACTATCGATTCCAAGGGAACAATTGATATCTGGGATCTGGATTACACCCCCGGTCAAACGACAGAGCCGTCATTTCACATCCAACTTCCAGGCCACGGAGAACCAGTCGCCGGAATCTGCTCAGTTGATGGACCGAATGAAAAACAAGCAGCTTTTCTGACTTGGTCATACTCAGGAAAAGTAACTTTCTGGGATTTAGACGGCCAGATCAAGGCATCTGTTGATATTCCTCTTGAAGGCATGAATGTGCCAGAGGTCAGCCTTGAACCGCTGAACCAACTGACTTGTGTCAAAATTTCAAAGAGTGGGCGTCTCTTGGTCACGGCGGATCGCTTTGGGGTGCTGAGGGTCACAGACGTAGTGACTGAAGAATGTTTGCTTGACACCAAAGTTCACTCAGCTGATTGTACATGCATTAGCCTGTATGAAGACGAAATGAAATTTCTCATGGCTTGTTGTGGTAGGGACCGCACGGCACAGTTATTTCACCGTACTTCCAATGGGAACATTGAGCATTTTCAAACCATTGAATTTGCTGCCAGGGTCGTTCAAGTACTTGTCCCATCGGATGACAAGGTTATCACTTGTTCATGGGACAGAACAATGCAGATTCACGACTTAGTAACAAAGGAAGGGGAGCCGGACGCAATTGCAGCCATTCCTGCCAAAATTGTCTCTTTAAAGGCATCTCCGACTTCCATGGCTGCAAGCTTGGATAACCGGACAACCTTCGTTTCTATGCTGGACCGTTCGGTATGCCAATATGACATCATCACAGGACGGCAAATAAACTGCTTCAAATGCATGGATGAGAGCGGTATAGAATCCGCGGTTCTTGAATCCCTTTCTATTGAACAGGGCTCGCCTAAAGACTCAGATTTTTTGTTAGCCGCTTCTAATACTGATAAGTCTATTCGACTCTATGACTCGATTTCCGGAGCATTCTTAGATCGGGAATGGGGTCATACCGAGGCCATCAATGGCGTGACCTTGATTGAAGATAGTGATGGAGGGAGAAAGGTCGTGAGTGTTGCGGCTGACGGGACAATCATGATTTGGTCCCTCGATGTGCATGAGCGGCTGAGAAGTAGAGAGTCGTCACCTCCGAAGGATACTACATCTGGCAGGCCACCTCTGCGAAAAGTTTTGTCAAAAGCTGAATTGGCAGAATTCCAACGTCCTCGCGAAGGTTCAACAGGGCAACGCTCGCCACCGCCTCAGACTTTGCGGAAGCGCACATCTCGACTCAATCTATCCTCTAATACCCCCAACGCCAAGACACCTTCTGGGACGCTGCAGATCAGTCCTGGAAGCAGCAGGCTCATGGATGATACCCCTTCGCGTCGAAGGCCAATTGAAATCCAAACTAGCAGCCCTCCGCTTAGTCCCAAGGGGAGGCTATCTCGGAGACCATCCCTTCCAGCCTTGGGGCATGCAGCACGCAAGAAGACTTCTACTTCAAATCTCCGCGGATACGGTTCGTTGAACACGGCGACAGAACAAGCCTGTCGCACTTTGAGAACATACAGGAAGAAGCTCTCGTCAGCAGAACCTATCAAGCCTGAAGCTCTTAGCGAGCTGGATCAAGAATTGCGATTCACCGCGGCCGCACTTGGCGACCGTGCAATCAGGAGCAGAGCCATGAACGAGACTGTTCTGAGCGGGCTCTTGGACCAATACTCTGAGAGACTTGTTACTCTGTTGGATGAGAAGCTACGTCTCACTGGTCAACCAGTAGAACGAGATACCGAGGGGTTAAGCGAATATCGTCGAGGCAGCACTGACGAATCATCAAGCACTTCATCAAGATGACACTTCATTATCATCTCATGTGTTACTAAAATCCGTACATAATTCACTCACTGGGTACGGCCAATTACTCACTACAAGGACGAAACAGTCCACAAATGGCGTTTAGGATTTCATTTATCACCACGGGAAGCTCTAGATTGGGCTGGGCTGGAAAGGAGAGGCGGACTGTGCTCCAGTTATGGGTTCTGCTTTTACAGCGCTGATATGATACCACGGGGAATTTGGAGTTATGGCTGGTAAATCAGATACATTTTAAAGTATCTTATATGGGCTGATTCGCCATGGAGGTGGTGGCACGAATTCCCTTTTTTTGGGGTTTTTTTTATATTTTTTATTTTGTTTTTAAACGAGAGGATGGAGGCTGTGACATTGGGACTAATCAGATTAACTCTGCGCGCGTGTGCCAGGCCCATATGAACATTAATGATATAAAAATAGTAGTCAATTAGACAAAAGAAACTTGCCGATCTGTATTTGTTGCTGCAGCTGTTGTGGTCCTGATAGGTCCGCTTTGATATCACGTGATATGGCTGAAATCGAGGCGTTCATCCCCTGCGTTTCTCCGCCCAGTCGCAATCTCGTTTTCTTTTCTATCTCCAAAATTTCTCAAACAAAAACTTCCGCAGCCTCGCAAAGGCATCTATCCCATCACGTGATCCCGGAACAACTCAAGTCGCGACAAGGCGAAGGGAAAAAAAAAAAATAAACATCACGGTCAGGAGAAGGAGATCGTAGCGCATCAAAAGAAGCGGTCGTGTCGAAGCAGCCACTCTGGCCAGATGAAAAAAGAGCGCTAAAGTCACCGCCTGAAGTGACTTGAACTTTGATCCAAGGCTGCCAGTACGTTCGTCTTCGGATCATTCCATTTCCTTATTTCCCCCCGTAATGACGTAGATGAGATCTGTCCTAACATTCTTTTTTTCAATTTCTTCCGTGATTAGATCGTGGCGCCCATTCATCTAGCTGTGACGAAGCGTAAGGCCCCCCTCGATAGCTGGCGAGGTGGACCTTGGGGCATGAATCATCCGGCTGCGTACACGCCCCTCGAGTCGCTGTTCCTATTCCAGTCACTGCTTTCCCACGGAATCGATAGTGGGGCGTTTGTGCGCATCTCTGAGCTGCTGAAGGGGAATGCACTTATCAAGAGCAGCGTCACGTATGATGCTGCTCGTCTGAGCCCGGAAGCGCTGCAGCAGCTGTTTCTGCGGCTGTTGCGAGATGAGCTGAGAGGGGAGGCAGACCGCACTGATGGGGGCGCTGCAGGAGGTGGTAGTGATGGATTGGGATCGCCTGGGTCGCGTAAGAGGAAGCTGGGGAGCCCGCCGCTACCGACGCTCCAGGAAGTGTACGAAAATATCGACAAAATCCCGATTCTGGTCGATCGATTATACGCCCGATATCGAGATGATACAGTGGGGCTGATTCGCGAGGACGAACGTAAATTTGCCATATTGCAGAGGGAGATTCTGTTGCTGGAACGAAGTGAAAAAGAACGGCTAGCTAAAGTGGCGGCTAGTCAGAATGCTACTCCGACTTTGGCTCCGCGAGATTCAAGGACAGTGACAGCGCCATCGCCATCACCGCTACCACTCTCAAACGGAGCTACTCCTCTACCAGGACAAGCGCCAGCAATTCCAGCAGGTGTCAAGAAAGGACCAACTCCGAACACACCAATTACGCCTACAAGACCTCCTACTTCTAGCATCGCAGCGCCAAAGGTTGCAGCACCGCCTCAGTTGGCACCGGGAACATTACCACCTCAGCAGTCCGCATCACCGAAACCGGCAAATGGAACTTCTTCTGTGCTTCAAGCACCAGCTGGAGCACCCACGCAGCCAAATTCGCATGTATTACAACCACCAGCACAGCAACTTCCCAAGCAAGTTCTCTCGCCACGACCAGAGGCTGCCGTTCCACAACCTCCAACTGCTCCAGGGACCCCTAACGCTGGATCACTCAAATGGGAGAAGCCTTATCAACCTCCACAAATAGCCCATGCTCCTTCGACCGAGCAAAGCTCACCACCAGCCCTCTCTTTGCCAAACAATGCCATATCCCAAAAGACTCTACAACAACCTCAGCAACAGCCGCAGCCGCAGCCGCAGCCACAGCCACAGCAGCAACCACAACAGCAATGGCAAAAACAACAGGTGCCTCATACACAGCATCCACACCCGCAGCAGCCACAGCAGCAACATATCCAGTATTCTTCACAACCCTCACACGGACAAGCGGTACACCCACCGCAACAGCAGGCCCGGTCAACCGCAGCGAAGCCTGTACTCGTTCCTCCTCAATCTGTCGGCCAACTGGTTCCTCCTTTACAGCCGGGACCTCCTCGTCCAGTTGGGCCAAGTGTAGTACAGCAAGTTCGCCAACCATCGACAACCCCTGCAGTGACACCGGCCCGTCCTATTCAACCCCAACAACAGGCTCAGCAAACACCACCGCAGCAAGTTCAACATATCCAGAGGGCTGTACAGGCCCAACCGTCTTTGCTTGCTCAGAAATTTCAACACATTCCGAGAGCTCAATCTTCACGGCCAATCGCTTCCGCCTCTCCTACTGCTACGAAAGGAGCGTCTTCAGTAACCGGTGCTGGCTCTCCCGTTTCCTCCAAGGGAGTGCCTGGAGTTATTGCGACGCAGCGATGGCAGCCGGGCGTTTCTTCAGCACAGCAGGGACCACGAGCCTCGCCATCCGCATCTCCGGCGTCGCAGTCATCCCTTAAAGATAAATCATATAGCTCGCCGTATGTTGCCCAAGCACCACGCCCTGCTATTCCGGAGCATATGATTCGGCAGGCTGCTGCTACACCTGGGCCCATGAAACGCCTTAGCCCGGCGACTCCTGTGCCGCGGACTCCAGCACCGTCTAGCCCTGTGTCCCTTAGACGGGGGTTTGGTACTAAATGGGCATCCCATTCAACACCATCTACTCCTGGCCCGATAGCGTCGGAGCCGGAGAGCCCGGCCTATGAACCTGTCAGCCCTCCACTCCAGCGGCCCCCGGTCACAAAGGATTCTGCAATAAAGTCAGCTACAAAGCTGGCAGTACCAAATCCAGCGGCGAAAGTCGAAGCAACCCCTCCTGCAAGGACACCTCGTGGTCGACCCCCACGATCGATGCAGAGAAGTCGTGGGGCGAGTGCTACACCTTCTGCTACCGGCACTAGGAGAAGCCAGTCTGTGGTATCTCAAACAGATGAGCTATCTTTGGATCATTCCATGACTACAGTAAAGAAAGAGGTCGCTACGCCACGTCTTCGCGAAGAAACTGGCGACACCACTGCCGATGAAAGTATACCAGGACGTGGCCTCATGGCTACCCCTAGCAGTATGGCCCGTGCTTCCAAGAGGAAGCGGCAAGATACTCCCACTGATCTTCAAGGCCCTCCAACGCATGTATTATGGACACGAGGATTTACAAAGGTATCTTCGTCCGCTCTAGACCAAATATCAAGCCATCGCGATGCCAATATGTTTGCGACGGCCTTGCGAGAGAAGGATGCGCCAAATTATAGACAGATTGTATTACAGCCTCAAGATATCACTTCTATTCGTTCAGCCATCAAAGCAGGCAACAAAGCAGCACTACAAGCAGCGGCGAATCTACCTGGCGGCGATCCTTTTACAGCAAGTGTCTGGCTCCCCATCTCCGACGATCTCGTTCCTCCTCGAGGGATAATTAACAGCGCTCATCTCGAGCGTGAGCTGGTGCACATGTTCTGTAATGCGATCATGTACAACCCCGATCCAGATCGTGGTCCTGGGCCGGCATTTTTGAGAAGGTCTCAGAGCGATGAGGAAGAAATCGTTGGATATCGACTTGATGAAAATGGCGTAGTGAAAAACACGCAGAGCATGTTCTTGGAAGTGGAGAAGCTACTCGGAGATCTGCGAGCAGCGGAAAAAGATCGAGGTATCCCGCCAATATCCACAACAAGACAAGGTAGCGTGGTAACACCAGCGGAAGACACAGCTGAGGAAGAAGATGAACTGGCTGGTGATGGAGACTCGGCTTCTGCCTCAGGGACAGCTAAGAGAAGGCGCATTAGTACTAGGAGCTAGATGCAACCTGTGCTAATGCGAATGCGTGGCGAGACACCTCGTGGGAAAGGCTCGAGAGGTTCAAGGGGCTCTAGGAGTTTGAGAGTATCGAAATGATGACCAGGCGGAGGAGTTTAATGGTAACGACGAACAAGTCGTTTTCGGGCATGCTTTAGAGTTGTGTATAGCGCATTGTGGTAGAATTGCTTAGTTAGAGAGAAGGAATTATCAACTTAATTAGCCTACTTGAATGCTGGTATAGCCTAGTAATTTCAATCAAGTCATTATGAGACTTAGGGGAATGGTTGATATTTATGCTAACTAGGAGCATCTGATAAAGCCTGGTTTGGGGAGCATGATGAAATTGATCATCAATCTATTAGGAAGCACCAGGTTTCGAACATAGATGATATGGTAGGTACCAAAAAACAATCTCTCATGTCTCAAATAATCAAAATATAGGGAGTACAACATACTTCTTTAATTGAGTTAATATTTCAAGGCCCCAGCTTTGGAACTCTGATCGAGGAAGTTGAACGACGGCTCAATGCAAGCTTCATCGAATCGTGCGCTTTATCCTTTGCAGGAGATTTCCTCGGCCAATCCGGACACGTATCAATATTCTCTCTCGGAAACCACCATTCGAGGAGTAAAAAGAACAAGTAGTCTACCACGACACATAAGCAGAACAACTTTCCAGCCCAGATACCACAACCATAGTACCGCTTCAATCTATTGATCAGCGCAAAATCCCGTATGCGACTCCCGTTGTAGCCGCTGGTATCGAATCCGTAGAATTCTTCTTCGCTAATGGTGCCGCATATACCGTCGTAGACACGCTCTGTGCGCATGGCGACGTTGCTCCATGAATACATCTTCTTGACTTCGTCGTGGAATTTTTCGGTGCGGATTTTGCCAGCTCGCATAGCCGTGATGGCTTTGCCCGTGGCAAGCACGATGTCGTCTTCTTCAGGCTTCGCAAAGGTGGTCATGTGTGAAGGTAGGACTTCAGGAATACCGCCGACTTGAGTGCACACGACGTAGAGCCCACAGCTGGCAGCTTCGACGATGACAGTTCCAAAGGCTTCTGTTAGGGAAGGGTGGAGATATATGTGGCCTCGGGTCATTACATCACGGACGTCCTCGTGGCGGATGGAGCCAAGCATTTCGACGCGGTCCTGAAGCACGTTGGTCTCAATCATTTGCTCCAGGTCAATAGCCTTGGGGCCTGAGCCGGCGATGATGAATCGCGTATTGGGATGATTCTCTAGGATACGAGGGATAGCAGCGGTGAGTAGGTCTGTTCCTTTATTGTAGAATAGCCGGGATATAACGACAATGGTGATTACGTCGTGGGGGCCGAGTTGATACGGTGAAAGCTCGCCGCCGAAGCTTCCGCCTTGCTCTGAAGGCGCTGGGTAGTCGCGAGGCCTGAAGTTTTCGCCCACGACAGCATTGGGAATAACTGACACCATGAGAGGGTCGAGTGAGGCGCGGAGAACGGTATTTTCTTTACTAAAAGGAAAGGAAAAAAAAAAAAGACGTATTAGATTAAGAAGTCTCATTCATACAGGAGATACTAAGAATGAGATGTCCATCATCCTCACTTACCAAGTATGGCTCACGCATATGCTATGATCCACATCGCTCAAGATAAACTTGAGTAGCTTGTTAGTTAAAATACTCGCCGCATCTGCAAATCCAAAGAGCGAATGATCCGTAAAGACGGTCCTCAATCCCATCGTCCTCGCATGCAAGATAGCTTCATGACAAAGACTGCTGAGACTGCCATGACCATGAACGATTTCAATCTGCTCGCGGATGCAGATATTTCGTAATATGGGGAAAAAAGAAAAGACGGTAGGGAAAGTTGCTTGGCGGTAGATGACGAGAAAGGGCACATGGTAGACTTTGAGCCCGTTGTTGAGGTAGCGAACTCCTTTGCGATCGTCGTGGGCGTGTGTGATTATAATGACTTTGTGGCCTCTATCGATGAGTTTGCTCGAGAGTTGGTATATGTGAGATTCGACGCCGCCGGGTTGAGGGAAGAAGAAATCGCTAACCATAGCGATGTTGTATGTTTTGCGCACCATCTTTTATTATTTGTAATGCGGTTCTTGAATCTTGAATCTTGAATCTTGAATCTTGAATCTTGAATCTTGAATCTTGAATCTTGAATCTTTTAGTGATGATGCGACGGAGGCTGAGACTGAGACTGAGACTGAGATGAGCATATGAGAATCGTCATGATTGGCTTCGCTTTTCCTCCGCCAGAATTCTCCTGCCCTCTTGACGTATTTCTCTCATCTCATATCATCTCATCTTATTTTTATCTAATGCTTCTAGGATTTTGGGGATAGGCGATAGAACCAGGTCCTTGCAAAGTATAAGAAGCTCCTGTTATTGTTATACGCTCACTCCCCAATTAGATACGTATCCATTGATGACGCTAAGCTTTCCGATAAGCCTAGCGGTGAGAGACGGCAAAAACTCTGATAACAGCTCCGTCGCCAAATTTTTGGACGAGCTATCGCAGGTCGTCTATTCACATCTCATAGGTTTGAGCAGAGCAACGCTTTCGTGATTGAATTTGTTGAGCCAATTGGCTTTTTTTTTTAAAAAAATAAAATAAAAAATGTATGCCAGATATATACCTTCAGCTGGAGGTCAGAAGCCTTTAAAGAGTAGTGAAGAATCTTCTGTCTCACAACAATCGCCCACACCAGTACCGGTGTCTTTGCCATCTGCGACGAAAAGTGTTGATGGGCTCTCTTACTCCCGCTACATACCTGGTGTAAAATCTCAGCAGAAAATTGAATCTATAATACAGCATTTCGAAGAGGAGCCAGATTCACCGAAATCCAAACGAAAGCGAGATCAAGGAGAGCAGCTGCCGGAGCCTCAGAATAAGAAGTCTAAAAAGGCGAAAAAAGAAAAGCAAGACATTGATTCGGTAGAAGCAGTACAACAAGATGTTGACTCAGAGGAAAGCAGAAAGAATCCGAAGCAGAGCTCAAAACACGACAGACGGGAGGAGAATGGAACCGATTCTGTACTCGAGGAACAAGAACCTAAAGAAGATGAAGAAAGAAAGTCAAAAAAGAGCAGGAAAAAGGGAAAAGATGATGACGATGTAAAAGAGAGCGAAGAAGAAAAGAAGAAGAAGAAGAAGAAGAAGAACGAGAAGAAGAAAGAAGAGGCATGGGACGAAGTGAATGAAGAGTCGGCTTCCAATGAGACTATAGCAGCAGAGAAGCCAAAGCCTGACGAATCAATATCCTCCTCCTCTTTGCCTGAGCGAAGAAAGTCTCACAAAAAAGAGAAGCGAAGACATGAAAAAGAGACAAAAGAGGACCGGAGTACACCGCAACCCAATGCTGATGAGACTAACACTACCACTCATGACGAAGATACTGAGATGGTAGATGCGGAGCTCGCGACTGAGGATGGCCCCAAATTATCGGATTCTGATGAGAAGCAACGGAAGAAAATCAGAAAGGAAAAGAAGAAAAAGTCTCAAGACGTCGCAATGGATGATGCATCAGAGGAAGAGGAAGAAGACAAACGACATAAATCCGTCTTTGAACGAAAAACCAAGTCGCTCAAATACTCGGATATTATCAAAGAGAAAGGAATTGTGGAGGAGCCTGAAGAGCCAGCTGAGCTGCATGGCTTAGAGCCCCTCCCTCAACCTGAGGTCGCCGCGCCAAGCACAGAAAAACCAACGTACGAAACACTCCCACCGTGGCTCGCAGCGCCGATTCGCGTCTCGCAAGATACCCGAGCCCCCTTTACGGATCTTGGTGTCCTTCCCAAGGCAGCTCGAGTCCTTGAGCAAAAGGGCTACATAGAAGCATTTGCTGTTCAAACGGTCGCTCTGCCGTTGCTGCTCCCGACTAACAAGCAGCCACCAGGCGATCTCCTTGTCTCGGCGGCCACAGGCTCTGGAAAGACACTGGCTTATGCTTTACCTATAGTGCGGGACCTGAGCAATGGTGTCGTTACGAGATTACGAGCCCTTGTCGTCCTGCCGACCCGAGAGCTTGTTAGGCAAGCGCAAGAGGTCTTTGAGCTCTGCGCGAAGGCCTATGAAGGAGAAGATAGGAAGAGGGTACGCGTTGGCATTGCTATCGGCAACCAATCCTTAGCCTCGGAGCAAGACCTCCTCATGGGCAAAGAGACGCGATATGACCCAGAAACATACAAACAACTTGAACAAGAAACATCACATCAAGCTTCGGGAAATAACAACAAAGACGAACTAGATGACATCCTCCTCACCGGCCCCGATACACAGCGTGCCAATCCTCGCATTGGCCCCTGGCAAGGCCAAGTCGTCGACTTTCACTCCAAAGTCGACATCCTCATCTGCACCCCCGGTCGCCTCGTTGAGCACATTGACCAAACACCCGGCTTCACCCTCTCTTACATCCGCTGGCTGGTCGTTGACGAAGCTGACAAGCTTCTCGCACAAAGCTTCCAGGGATGGCTGGATGTCGTTCTGGACAAGTTCAAAATCAACCACTTTGGTGCCAGGGATTTCCCCGATATGCCTTACTCGGGCGTCCGTAAGATTCTTCTTAGTGCCACGCTGACGAGGGATCTAAGTCTCTTGAATCAGCTTGCTTTGAAAAGACCAAGTCTGATTGTCCTGGAGAGTGGCAAGGATGCTCAGGTTGCGGAGCACTCTTTGCCGGCGTCGTTGAGAGAGTTTGCTGTGAGGGTGCATGATGCAAATCTTAAGCCACTGTATCTGCTTGAACTTTTGCGAAGTCGACATGTGGCAAGTGAGGGTGACGTATCCCAGCTAGATGATACTACGGAAATCCCTGTCGAAGAAGAATCAGATTCGAGCTCTGAGACCAGCTCAGACGATTCAAGTTCAGACTCTGCTTCGGATACAAGCTCAGATTCTGATACGAGCTCAGATTCGGATTCAGATTCAGACTCGAGCACAAGCGAAAAGAAGGCTTCCTCCAAACCATCTAAATTACAGATACCCATGTGTCTCATATTTACAAAATCCAACGAATCCGCCTTGCGTTTATCGCGGCTGCTCACCCTACTCGACAAGTCCCTCACCACACAGATTAGCACTCTCACATCCACCACACCAACCAGCATCCGCCGCAAGACCCTGCGAGCTTTTACTACTCCTTCTTCGCCCCTGCGCCTTATCATTGCATCCGATCTTGTGGCGCGTGGTATTGATATTCCAAAGCTGCCACATGTAATCAACTATGATCTGCCCCCGAGTGTGGCCAGTTATGTCCATCGTGTGGGCCGTACTGCTCGAGCAGACAGACCCGGATGCGCCTGGACACTTGTGGGAGATGGAGAGAGTGGTTGGTTCTGGGGTAAGATTGGTAAGGGAGCCAGCGTGAAGAGGGCGCAGAAAATGGACAGAGTGATGATAGATGATATGAGCGAGGAAAGAATAGAAGAGTACGAAGATGCGCTGGAGAAGCTAGGCAAGGAGGCACTTGAGTCGCGAAAGAGGTAAACCCAAGACCGGACAGAGAGATAGTGTTAATGTTAAAAAGAAATCTGGGAAAGGCTTCCCATAATTTCCCTTTAGCCAAATGTTGGCCGGTTGCCATTTCTGTCCTGTAGAAGTGACGCGAGATCAACTTAGTTGTCGCTCCAAGCATTTCTCTCTGGGTGAATTGGAGAGGGCTCAACCCTCGGGCCGGCTTCTTCATCATTGCTAGGCAAGCTTTGGTACCCTCGTGGGCGAGGAGAGTCCTCTTGTCGCTCGACAACCTCGTCTACATCAGGAATGCCTGCCAGCAGCGGACGGTTTTCACGGTGGTTGGTGTGCTGTTGTCGACGCCACCCAACGGAGCGCCACGCAGTCCACCAATTTGTACCCTCTCTCGTCATAAGCAAGCTTAAGATCTGTATAGCCATGATGACATGACTGCATTAGTCACGGACAAAGTCTGAAGAGGGAACCAAACTCACCTGCAACAATCCCACCGCAAGGACGACTCCAAAGTCCACTCCTGCGCTACTCTGAAACGCCGCTCTCCACGGGTCTTTACAAGCCAAGTTCCGATCAAACATCTCTGCGCAATTACTCGCGCCGGTTTTTGGGAACGGATAAGCTCTGTCTCTAACGGAGTTTAAGCCGCAGCACTTTAACGTATCTTGAATTAATCGAATGGATTCTCCGTCACGAGCGCGAAATATACGCATCCATTGGTTATCCAACAAACATTCCATCGTTGTCGAAGGCACCACATCCTCAAAGAGTAACGTTGCAAGGATGGCAGTGAGAAGGCCTTGTAGGGTTTGAAGGATGGTCGGACTTAGACGTCGGAGGCGATTAGGCGAGTTGCGAGTGGAATGCAGTAAGCTAGGGTAAATGAAAGAATTGAAGAGGGAGATGATGGGAAGAAGAACGGTGAGAATGGTTATAAAAGGTTTGATGGGGAGAGATAGGTGAGAGATGTGGAAATGAGTGACGCTGTTGAGGTGTATCTTGTTAGCAATAATTTCCAAGGCATACACGGAGTTATCTACATGTAAGAGCTCTGGAGAATATTGGGCTCGACTTACGCAGCGACGCCGAATAGCAAGGCACTCCCCTAGAGAAGAGACTCTTGTTAGCAGTGGAAATTAGGAAATAGAAAGATGGTATGGAAATCCTTCTTACGAGTAGAAATGCAAGGCCCAAGCTAAATGCCATGATGGCTGCGATATGGTTTTTTTTTTTTTTTTTTTTTTTTTTTTTTTTTTTTTTTTTTTTTTTGCCCAACTCAATTCCAGTGGTTATTCGTACTTGGTACCAGTTAGGCGCTATTGGCACCGCAAGCCAGCAATAAATAGTTATCTATCGATAGCAGTATAAAAGACGACAGGCAAAGATTGCGAGTGGCGTACAAGCACAAGCACAAGCAACAAGCAACAAGCACAAAAAAATCAAGAACTTGAAGAAGAGGAGAGAAGAAGAGTGAGAAGAATGAGAGAAAAAGGATTCGGAGAGAAGCCACAAAAGAAGTTTCATGTTGGGATTCCCCCTCTCTTTATGCTGGTGTCACATTTGGGCAATTGGTTGTACGTACTCGAAGCGCGGGAGGCCTACAAGATGAGCATCAGCGAATGGTATGTCAAGCATCACACATTGCATTCACCGCCTATCTTCTCACTTCTAGAAATATTCCACCTTGAGCGGAAGCAAAGCAGAATATCTCAACAGGTGATGTATAGTAACTCTTAACCTAGGTGGTACATACCTGGTAGGCTCGTGGGAGGTGCATATACGTGTAAGTAACTTTTAGCCGCCTAATGCATGTATTGCCATCTAGGGTCAAGCAGATCTAGAGATCAACTCAGCGTCGCTAAGATATACAATAGAATCAATCCCTGGACAATCAAAGAGATCACTCTGTTGTTCCGTTACTTCTTAGTGATATTGAATCAAGTGATGTCTCACCAAACTGTACCTAAAGCTAGAAAGTAACAGACCAGCCAGCGCATCATGGAGGCTTCTTCTAAAGCTAGTACTGCCCTCTTAGAAGAAAAGCCAGAATTGCTTCAAAAGAGCTTCGTATTCCGTCTGAATCAGAAAAATCTACTCGAAAAACATTGCATCTACACAATCCACCTCGTCAACTACTTACTTATCCTCCCTCTTCAAGGAGAAAAAACATTACGACCAATCCTACTCTACGTTTCACGAACTCTCCGTACCATGTTGTAAGGCTAATTTCAAAGAAGTTGCAGATGGCTAAGTTCTTCCATCAATCAGAGTAGCTCGCTGACATCTATAAACAGGAAAACGCCATAGAGATATAGATGCCTTACAATTATTCAAGCAACATCTTGACCACCGTCAAGCAATTCTTCGGTCCTCAATGAATCAACAACCAGCTTAACCTTAACCCAAATCTACTTGCAGTTTATACCAAAGGATTACTAGATCTAATCAAATATATTGCATATCCCTGAGCGGTTCAGCTTCTTTTCTTCTGTCCCCCCTCGCCGATAGGTTTTATCAGGGTTACATGTTTGCATTCTCCTCTTTCAGCCTTGGCTTTTGTATCGTCATTGGCATCTCTACTATTCCGTTCCTTTAAGGCTATGTAACACCCAGTCTCTACATTTGCAAATGTTGTGGTGGCGCTAATAATCATCCAGGCAGCTTTGATTTGGGGCTTTTGCGTGTTTTGACCGTCGCCGTTTGCCTGACTATGAATGGGGAGAGGACTGGAAGCTGCGGACAGAATAACAGATTATGGACGGTCATTTAGCTCCTTAGATGCCAATGATGGGAAGTACTTGCTCTTATTATCTTTTCTATCTCAATAATAGTATATCTTAATGGTAGTATCAGGATACTCACAAGTAAAAGTATGTAAAGTTCTTTTGAGCCGAGGGTTATCTCCCAGGACATCTTATGGTTTACTCTGTACGGATTATATCTGTATCAGTAATTTCATGTAGCACATTGCAATCTAAGGCTAATAATCTTCAACAGAGCTACCTGATAGAGTTGTCCCTTGGAAGTAGGGTTATGAATGCAGCCAAATCCCGTGGCTCCCAAAACCAAAAGACCAACGCGTTGCTGCTAATCATGTATCAAATCTGGCTGGCCCATTCCCATTATCTATGATCTAGTGAAAGAAGAGGTAATAGAGTAGGTAGCAAGGAAATGAGGGATTGTTTTGTGCAAATTTTGCTGTCTGTTCGAGATAGTTCAATGGCCAAGCAGTTTCAAACTAAGGCACGGGGCCCACCAGGATCGACAGCATAGCTTGGCGTTAGAAATGAGTTATCTAGGCCCAGTATGGCTGAAATTAATCATCCGACGGATAATTACGAGGAAGCAAAGTCGGTAATTGTGATCTTGTGATCCTGTGATCTTGATACACACATGCCACTATCTACTCTCAAGGATCAAATCAAATTGATTCAGTTTAATAGGTGATATGATTATAACAATTTCGGCTCATAGTTACATCAGGCTACATAATAAACAAAGAAGATTCCGGCCCACTGTTCATACTATTCGTGACAATTTGCGTTTTTCTCTCTCCCTTTTTTTCTTTCATTACTTTTTTCTCTCCCTTTTATTTATGGGAATAGAGAGCCTCCCAAACGGATAGCCACCGACTTGTTCTGAGTGTAATTAGCCAGCGCAGCCTCACCCAACTCACGGCCAATGCCTGACTCCTTGTAGCCACCAAATGGCATCTGGTGATGCAACAAGTTGTAGCAGTTGACCCAAACGGTACCAGCCCTGAGGGCATTGCTAACACGGATGGCGGTGTTGAGATCGGAGGTGTGGACAGCAGCAGCCAGGCCGTAGTTGGAATCATTACCCATTCGGATGACCTCTTCTTCATCCTTGAACTTGGCAATAGCTGCGACAGGGCCGAAAATCTCCTCCCGCATGATCTTCATGTCAGCGGTGACGCCGCTGAAGATA
Source organism: Trichoderma oligosporum (assembly GCA_015266385.1). Lineage (NCBI taxonomy): Eukaryota > Fungi > Ascomycota > Sordariomycetes > Hypocreales > Hypocreaceae > Trichoderma > Trichoderma oligosporum. The sequence goes on along the minus strand of JACBYL010001081.1, from coordinate 15,247 downwards.
GTAGGCTGAATAAAGTAGCCCTTGTCACCGTGACGCTCGCCACCAACCTCAATCTTGGCACCTTCTTCCTTGCCAGACTTGATATAGTCCATGATACGGTCAAATTGTAGCTGGCTGACCTGAGGACCTTGGAAGGTCTCGCTATGGAATGGGTCGCCAACCTTGTTGGCCTGAGCACGCTTCCTGAAAGCCTCGAGGAACTTGTCGTAGATGCCCTCCTGTACAAAGATACGGGTACCAGCGCAGCAAGTCTGGCCGTGGTTGAAGTAGACGCCAAAGTTGACCCATGAGATGGTCTGCTCAATGTCGGCGTCATTGAAGACAATGTTGGGGGACTTGCCACCGAGCTCGAGGGTGACCTTCTTCAAGTTAGAGGCGGCGGCAGCCTTCATGATGGCACGACCGACAACGGTAGAGCCGGTGAAGGCGACCTTGTCAATGTCCATGTGAGCTGAGATGGCAGCTCCAGCAACCTTGCCAAAACCGGAAAGCAAGTTGAAGACTCCAGGAGGGAAGCCAGCCTCCTTGACGAGGTTGGCAAAGACGAGAGCTGACAGCGGTGTCTGCTCAGCTGACTTCATGACAATAGTGTTACCAGTGGCCAGAGCAGGTCCAATCTTCCACGAGAGCATGAGCAGAGGGAAGTTCCAAGGAATGATTTGACCGCAGACACCAAGCTATATATGAAGATGAGACTGATCAGCAACATGACTCTTTCTTGGATACGTCTTCGCAAGTGCAGTACTAGAGGTAATACGGCTACTTACAGGCTCATGTCTGGTGTAGTTGAACATATCAGGGGCAATGTCAAGAGTCTTTCCTTCAATCTTGTCGGCCCAGCCACCGTAGTAGCGAATGCACCCAGCAACAGCGGAAACATCAATTTTAGCTAAAGAAAAGGCCTTGCCATTATCCAAAGACTCAACAGCACAGAGAAGATCCATGTTCTTCTCGATCAGGTCTGCGAGCTTGGTCATGAGACGACCACGTTCACCGGGAGTTGTTTGCTTCCATGTTGTGTTGAAAGCCTTGCGAGCTGCGGCAACGGCAAGATCGACGTCCTTCTCGGTAGCTTCACAGACGGAGGTGATGACTTCCTCAGTGGCTGGGTTGATGACTTCAAACTTCTTCTTGTCAACACCCTCGACCCACTCGTTGTTAATGAATCTAAAGAAGGGAAGAAAAGACGTGATGTTAGTGATGGAAGAAACGAAACTGAGAAAATAATTGAGAGAAGAGGTGAATAGCATTGAGAAGGGAAAAGAAAGAAAAAAAAAAAAAAAAAAAAAAAAAAAAAAGATACAGAGAAGAGAGAGAGAAAGAGAGAGAGGAAAAGCAAAATATATCGTGTAAAGCGGTTAGTCGGAGAAGAAAGAAAACAAACAACTTACAATCCAATGGGCTGCTGGAAGCTGCCCGTGACAGGCGTGTTGAGCTCGACAGTTAGAGTCATGATGATGAATAGTGTAATAGATTCAGTGTATATTCACAAGTCGGTTGTTGGTGTTTTGCTTCAAGAGAAAAGAAAAGATAGAAGTGGGAGGGGCAGGAGGGGTATTTATGACGAAAGAGGGAGGACTACAAATGATACCGATACCAGGGCAGGAGAAAAAAAAAAGGTCAAAGAACCGAGATGGAGACAGCTAAGCCATTTTATTCGTAAAAAGCAACGTCCGTATCCGTTCCCGCATACAACCAAGTTCCCCATTAGTAGGTAGTATATATTAAGGAGCTTCTTTTATTACTCCGTAATCCATACTTGACATCCATCTCAGCGAGCGGGGAGCGGAGGGGGGGAGCAATGCCTCAAAGAAGAGGCTCCTTAGGGCGAAGATCCATCTTGTGGACATGAATGGATTTTTTTGGTCTCGGCCAGGGGTGCGGATGCCCCCAATCCACCAACTCTCTCATTCAGCCCTCAATAGGTGTGAGAATACTCGGTTACTGTATACTCTGTACGGAGTAGATACTCCCATACCCATACCCCCCCCCCAAAAGGAAACGGCGGTGCCGCTCATTTCGGCTCTTTGCCAGCTTTCGTAGCGACGATACCCGAATGGCGACCTATATGTTCATAGCATTTATCATTACCTATGTATCACACTCAACTTGTTTAGAGGCTAAGAGCCAATTGCAGGAGATCCGCAGCGGGACTCGGGCTGAAGGGGGCCAAACTAAAGTTCAAACAGGGGAGGCGATTTGTGCGCAACCCCAGCATCGCAAGCCCATTCCTATCACGGTTACTTCCCCTTCTTCCCCACCAGGTGGCTGTCGTCTCCAACGCGCGCTTCTTGTCGAGAATGGTGGTTAGAATCAGTCCAGAGTATTACTAGTCGCTTTCTGGAGGGGATTGATGGTGGGCAGCATCCTCAGACGAATCACGGAGCTCTAGTAAAAGGACCCCAGCTCGGACGCCGTTCACTCGCAGCTGCCCGGTGGCTAATGATGACATCTCCGGAGCGCCTCTCTGAACTTGAAAGTTGCACCTTGTCTTGTATGTAGCACGGAGGACCCTCTGCCGGTACGGGTTTTCGCATGATGAATTTGTGTGCTATTATCCCGTTCGCGCTGTCTTGGGACGCTATGCCGAGTGGTGCTGCTAATCCTTTCAGCAACCTTGATATGCATGTGTACCAGAAATTCCAACATCTTTTTATTTTTCTCTTTTGGGCAAGTTTCTTTATTCCTTCCTTTGCATTCATTCGCATTCAGCCCCGCCTTGCCCGACATATTAGCCATGTGTGCAAAGTAAATTAATAATCAGAAAACACTGAAAGCAAACCTTGACTAGGCATGGTGGTGCAGCCTTAAACGTTTGCCCCAAGTCACCCTCATGACGTCCAAGATAGTCATCTATTCAATACAATTATGTCCATGTCTGCTTCGTCGCTAATCGTTTACATCAGAGTCAAAACATCTCCACGGCGAGTCATTCTCTATCACAAGCCTACCTGTTGATTATCTCGACGGAGCTCATCCACAGACGGGAAGTTCCGTGTTTCTCAACTGCTTACAACGTATGCGGAGACTCCTTCTCCGCTCTTCAGAAATATGCTTCTGACTGAATCATTATTGCTAACAATTACCCCGCTCTAGATTCTCAAACCTGGAGCGACTTTGCCTCCTGGCTTCTTCCCTTCCCGCGTCGCTTTGCCATTGTGGCCAATTGTTAGCGTGGCTTTGTGTGGCCTTGCGTGGCCCTTAGCTTATGCCAACTCTTTAAAGTTTCGCGTGGATGCGATATCTATTCCGTACAGACTAAGGTGATAGGTGCTTACTCGTAGATCATCCTAGTCTATAGCCCTGTCGTCGATTTGTTATTATGCATGTATGGGGTGAGGCGTGACCCATCTCCCTTCTGGAATGAGCGTTTTCCCCAGACTTCCTTGCAACCGGGAGAGGCTGACATGGGAATCATCCGTCTCACCGAAGTCTGATACATAGCAAGCGTTCAACTGTTTGTTTTCTTTGAATACAACAGGTCTCGGCCCGCTAAGATTCAAGAGGATCACGCCGGTCTTATGGAGCATGCAAGATAATCCATGTTCCAGATACTACTAGCTGTTCTGGTATGCACCGTACCCCAGAAAAACATGCCACTGCGACAGCGGTTTTTAGTTAAGCGCCTTATTTGTACTCGAACGAAGCGCTTTGCTATTAGCATCTTCCGCAAGTCCGCGACTCAACTCGCAAACAAGAATTAAGAGGCATGGGACTCTTGCCACCCTCCACGAACAAGGCCTGACAAGAACATATTGCTGCATTGAAATTGAAATAGAAGCATCGTGGAATTGTTAATTGCAGCCCTGGCATACGGAGTAGCTGTACCGGACTGAACTGGTAGATGCCTCTCTCTTCCAACAATACTATTGCATGTGGTAGATAATCTGCGATACGAGATACTTTGTGATCTTCATGCTCCATAGAGTGCTTGTAGAAATCTGCATACTTGTACAGAGTAGCGAATTCGGTCTTCGGCGTCGGCTATTCGGTTGTTTACATTAGATCTAAATTCGTGCCATCGTTCTAAAGAATAAGCTGCGTCTCTAGGTTGTTTCGGAGTTAATATTGACTTGCAGGAGCTTCGCCGAAAGCATAATTTGTTGAATAAGACTGTCATTCCTTATTCTTGTATTAGATATTCATTCATGAAGCTTGAGGTGTCTCAAAACAGTAGTTCTAGACCAATAATCGAAAGCTGGGGTTGAGATTCGTAGAGGAGAAGCGGGGTTGGCTGCTGTAGAAATCTTCAAAGACAAGGATAATCAATGGCAGCGACTAGGCAGGTAGTCGGCATCCCACTTCGTATACTTAAACAGCAGTGCTGGCTATTGGTCAGTCACTATATCATGGCCCTATTATAACTGGCAGGTATATCGCTTTCTTTCAGTGCTTCATGATATTGCCTTTGGCTTCTTTTTTTTTGTTCTGTCTTCTTATTTCCCCTTTTTGAGGTCATTTTTGACCTACATTGCTTTACAATGCTTACTGAAAAGGAAGCTATGGGTAATATAAAAGCCACACATCACCTTAATATGCTAGAACGATAAAGGAAAGATAGCGCAAATGGTCAGAACCTAAACACCAGAAGAAAATGTCATCCTCAAGAACTAATTCATATCCACTTAGTTCCGAAGAATAAAGAGACAGTTTGCCAAGAAAAAGAAAATTGTCTTTTTATTCTATGGTATTATTTTACTTGCGAAAGCCAACATCATCGACGCCTCTACTCCGTATCGCTAACGCTACTACTAGGTACTCCGAACATTTCGCCTGAAAAGAGCCGACGGGAGTTTACTACTTACACTCACTTAGGCGCTACCATTATATCCGCCGCCTTATCAAGTCGGAGTATAGTATTAACAATAATGAGTCTTAGACCAGTGCATCTGGTTATTATATTATTATTTCTAATGATAAACTGCAATGTTATATGACAAAGACTTTGCAGAAACATGATGAGGGAACTGGACAGCAGGAAAACTGCGTCTCTATAAAAGAGATAATATTGCCAGCACAATTAAGTGAAAGGGAATTCTTATAGAGCTTTCTCCCGCAAACTCTCTGTTCCTTCTTAGTATTAGAAATTGGAAATTGGCAGCTGAAGCTTCGTTGTGCTTCATCTGTCTCTTGCAATCCTGCTACGCCTTTGATGAACCCTATCTCCAACATGCCACAATTTCGTTGAGACCCAAATGGGAGTATGAACTAAAAGGGTATTATACACCTAAACTTGCCTTCTCGGTTACCACGGCGAACGAAGTAGTGCTAACGAAGGGAATGCCGATGGCTTCCACATACCGGATTGGCACCAATATCAACAGATAAGGCAATATAGGAATCTTCATAAATAGTTGAGCATGCGTTTTCTCAACACTCTCCACGGAAAACATGGGGCCAAAGTGTTAAAGGCAGAAAAAAATATCACATTTTATTCTATGGAATGTAGTAGAAAAGTATAGTCTTGGTATCACTAGGTAGTATTCCATCGAGAAAAAGAAAAAAGCTCTCTTCATGAGAGAACAGAAGGAAGAAAGTCAAGGGTATCTATCACACAGGCTGACAAAGCTCTGTAATCAGACATAACCAACATGTCGCACAATCAACCATCCCCCCCAGCATTATGCGAATAAACAAGGAAGGACTACTGGTATCCTGAAAGATTTCTCATTTCTTCACGGGGATATAAGCCTTATTACCAACGGCCTTATCCCACATCGTCTCAAGGATGCCACGTATAGGTCTCCTCTTACCTGCATCGGTTTCCATATCGGCCTTAAGCTTGTCATACACGGAGGGCAGAGTCTCTGCCCTGTACTTCTTGCGCATCTCATCGTAGACGTCCTTGCGGTAGATGAGCCAGAACTCGTCTTCAGTATAATAAGTCCGTGCATACAAGAGCTTGGCGCCCATGAGTTCAGCACTTCGCAACTCTAGCTTGCGGTTTAGCTCATAAAACGCTTTCGGGTCGCGGGGTCCACGGCCATATACACCGACGGCAAAGATGCGCTGGTCAGAGACTTCATCGACGCGAGCGTTGAATCGAGATGTGAGGCCAATCTCCTTGGGGGCCTTGCAAGGGGCTAGAAAAATTTGGAGCTCAGGCAAAGTGTCGTTGACGAAAGCAATAAACTCCTTGACAGTGCTAGCGGGGATACCAAAGTCTTGCACAACGTATTCATTGGCAAGGCCGGATTTATGAAGCGCATGGTAGCACGTACGGCTATCAAGGAAAGGGTCAGCTAGACGACGGGTGAGGGCATTCTGAGGCACATGGAAGTGCATAAAGGCAAGCTTGCCTCCCCAGAATGCGCCATGGTCGTAGCGAAATAGGTAGTCGGGTGTGAACATGTAGAGAGACGCGGGTTTGTCAGCAGTAGGTTGTTTCTTGATGACGTCCTCAATGGTATCGGCGAACCAATGAACCTCCATTTTCTTAAGAGCAGACTTGCCCTTAGGCATAGCATCAATGAAACGGCCAAACATGACCACAATAGTGCCCTTGCGAAAGTATACGCCATCGATAAAGTGGATCGACTCATCTTTGATAGCCTCCTCAAACAAGTCGTGGGCCTTGGCAACGTCATCTACTAGCTGGATGTCAAGCTGGACGAATGGAGTGGCAGGGATAAGCTCAATGGTGAGCAAGGTAACAATGCCAAAGGTTCCCAAGCTGCCGGCAGCATGCTCTAGCAGATCTGCGTTATGCTCGCGGTTGGCCTTTTCCAGCGTGCCGTCACCAAGCACAATCTCAATCTCAGACACAGTATTGTTGAAGAGGCCATAGCGATACATGCTGCTCTCGCCAGAGAAGCCAGAGTAGCCACCGCCAACCGTGATACCCTTGAACTCCATCACAATCTTGGGGACGACACCATGCTTGAGGGTGTGAGCAGCCAGGGCATCCATGGGCACCTTGGGTTCAGCCTGCACAGTCATGGTCTCCAGGTTGACGGGGAACAAGCGATCCATGTTGCTCGTGTCGACAATGGCATCTGCTTTGAAAGACAGCGGACGCGTAGAGCTTGTCGAGCCATGGTAAACCCGGAACGGCTTCTTGTTTTCGTAAAAGTGTTTGACCCGTTCCTGGATCTTGGCAACGGCAGCTTCGTGCTCCTCGAGAAGCTTTGCGGGATTCATTTTGTTCTAGCAAAAAATGCTACTATGCTAACGGCAATTGGGGGAAGGGGGTATCAATTGGGTATCAATCAATCTATTAATTAGAAAGAAAGGTGAAAATAATGCTGACAACGATCAAGGTGGCGCTGAATAAAATAAAGTAAAATAAAAATAAAATGAAGATTTGAAGCTCTTGCTCCGGAATCAAGACCTTCGTTCGGGTCAGCACAAGAGAAAAAGAAAGGGGGGGGGGGGGGGGGGGGGGGGGAATTGGTGATAACTGGCCGCAAAGAACTAGCTAGAGCTTGCTACTAGCTGTGACGATAGTGACGTACAGTTGCATCGGGAACTATTAGTGTCCTGTAATCAATCCGTGCTTCCGGCAAATTAGGGGGGGCTGGGCTGCTGACGTGCCAAGCCCGGAAGCTTTAGTTAAATGGCGAGCTGGCAGTCGAACCATCCACAACGAGGCCGCCGATTGCTGCCTCACTTGGACAGCGTCGCTACGATAAGACACGACGGAGTACCGTATGTAATGAGGTACAGAGTAGGAGTATCAAGTACAGAATAATAATACCAGTCACTATCATAATGCCAATGGCTCTTTAATTGCTTGATTGGTGCTCCATATGGTAGACCATTGAAGCTTTCGTTATTCACCTGGCTACCTTAACTTAAGATGGTTGTCTACTCCGTATATACCCCCTAAGACGCAATTTGCAAAAGCTACCACCAATTGATCGTAGCAGTGGGCTCACAAGCTCTTGGTACCTCACCTAAGCTTCTTTTGAATTGACTTTTAATCTGGACCTGGAGATAATACGGAGTAGTTCGTACTAAAAATGTTTGGGGGCTTCCGCCAATCGGTTTGGTACCTTGTCCGATTCCCCCCCGGGCACAGAGACGCTTAAGCCTCTTAACGGCCTCGGATTCATCACTATGTCATTTGCGAACCTGTGGAGTGCTTTGCTCTTAGAACCTAAAGAGGGAAGAATTACTTTTGATTCTCCAGGTATAACAGCTAACCAAGGATCCCATCATCAATATGAGGAAGTGTTACAATTGCGGGTTTCTATCAATGTAACGCTGCATTACCCGCCAGGACTTTTTACGGTGTGGCGTCTCTTTTTAGCCCCATTACTGCTACACTGAACAGTCCGATGCTTTCCGAATACTCTCCAGTGCTAATCTTGCAGAGAAGAAACGGCTTCTTCTTTTTTTTCCTCTTGATGAATCATCCAGGTCTATCACTAGTCTATATACTCAGCAGCTAGCTAAGACATGAGCTACATTTTCAGCGCCTGATTTCAGCGCCTCTATCCTGGATCGTGGCTTCTCTTACCCAACAGCTTCATTAGGGGCCTGGTGAAAAGGAAGTCCTGTAGGAGTGGAGAGAGTCCAGCGCTACCATTGCATATGATGGAATGTAAAGCCATCCATCTACTCAATTACCGTATATAATTGAACTATTCTTAAACCGACAAGACAGCAACTGTATGCAGATAACAATTTTCATACGATATAAAAAAATTTGGGCTATATTTAGGAGAGATTACAGGGTATCAGATACCTGATTTGAGGCTTCGGTGAGTGGGCCAAGGTGAGCCTCATGACTATCGATAACGGTGGGTCTGTGCGCGATACCTAGTTCAAGTATTCGAGCGCCAAATGTTGGAGCTCGCGTGGCTCAACCATCGACTTTTGCGATTGCTGCTACTAAAGTACATAGGCGAACAGGCTCCATGACATATGGCTAATCATGTCAACAATTTATAATCTCGAACCACAGCCTACGGGCTCGGCCATCCTTCATACGACCTTGGGGGAAATTCATGTCGAGCTCTTCGCCAAACAGACACCACTGACGTGCCGCAACTTCCTCCAGCATTGCCTCGACGGCTACTACGATGGAACCGTTTTCCACCGACTTGTTCCAAACTTTATTCTTCAAGGCGGCGATCCTACAGGAACTGGGAGTGGTGGTGAATCAATCTACGATGGAGGCGCCTTTGGAGGCGACTTGGACCCCTGGCCCATGGACGAGAGACGCGGACAAAACGCCGGACCAAATGGCATAAACTTCAAAGATGAATTTCATTCTCGGCTGAAGATCAATCGGCGAGGTCTTTTGGCAATGGCTAATGAGGGAAAACCGGACACGAACGGCAGTCAATTCTTCTTTACACTGGACAAGGCAGAGGAACTAAATAACAGGAACACAATGTTTGGTAGAGTCGCTGGAGACACAATTTACAATTTGGCAAAGATTGGCGAAGCAGAAGTTGACGAAGCAACCGAGCGACCCTTATATCCAGTGCAGATTCAAAGAGTGGAAATCCTGGTCAACCCTTTCGATGATATGAAGAAGCGATCAAGGGTGGCACAAACACAAGAAAAGCCAAAGCTAGAAAAAGAAAAGAAAAAGAAAAGAAAAGGTGGAAAGCAACTGCTAAGCTTTGGAGATGAGGTGGCTGATGAAGAAGTGCCTGTATTTAAAAAGGCCAAATTTGATACAAGGATAATTGTGGAGGAGGAGGAAGAGACTACATCTCAAGAAAAAAGTTCGAAGCCAAAATCGACAAAATCAAGAAACTTAGGTAAACAAGCAGCTGAGGCATCACCAAAGTCAACAAATGATGAGCAGGAAAAGCTGGTCCCCGAAGTTGAGAAGCGGGAAAAGCAACTAAATGTCCCTTTGCCCAAGAGGCGCAAGGAGTCATCGCTTGAACCATCGCCCGAACCGGAACCGATCAAGGAGAAGAGCGCATTAGAAAAGGCTAATGAAGAAATTGCGGCCCTGAAGGCTTCAATGAGGAGGACGATTCATTCCGAGGAGCCAGTCAAGGAAAAGAAAAAGTCCGCATTAGAAACAATGATACCCGATACCTCTATACGAGGTAGGAAGAGACGACCTGGAGGCAATACTACTACGGCGAATCAAGACCAAGCGACTCTTCGCATGCTAAAGGCCTTCCAAGCAAAGCTTGATAAGGCTCCGCCATCAAAGGAGACAGCCACAGATATCCCTGCTGGTGATAATGAAGAAGATGAGAAAGAGAAACCTCCTCAAGATGAGGAAGCAGGACTTTGCGACTTACACTTCATCGCAAACTGCCAAAGCTGCACGTCTTGGGACAAGCAGGAGAAGGACGAGAGCGATGATGAAGGGTGGATGTCACACGCACTCTCATTTGCGGCAGATAAGCTAGGTAAGGATCTCAAGAATCGAAAGAAGGCCGAAGAAGAGCTGGTTGTCATCGATCCGCGGGAGAAGGCCCGGACTTTGAAGGAGGAAAAAAGAGCTGAGCGAGAGATTCGGGCTGGCGGATCTGGTAGAGCTTGGGATCAAGCAAGGAATGCGCAAATGGCAAAGGCTGCTTCTTTGGCCGGCAGAGGGGCGAAATAAAGCAATGGGTTATTTTGTGGATGGTACATATGGCACTCATATAATGTCTTTTTCATCTATATATTTTGGTTTCTATGGCGTAGCGTGTGGAGCAATGCGAACTGGATCGCAACCTATTTTTACTTATGAGATAGCTACTCAGAGATATATACTAGTAACCCATCATGGCACGGGTTGACTTTTTCTTCATGAGAAAACTTGTGTTATTTTACTTTTGGATTCATTTTAAAAAGAAACAGTGGAAATTTTCTGCCAGCATCCTAGTATCTGATTTGCCTTAACGACGCCATGACTCTCAACCAAGTCTTCGTGGCGCAGTTGGCTAGCGCGTCAGTCTCATATTGAAGTTTTGATCCGATATGATCCAGACAAGTAGTTTGGGCCATCTGAAGGTCGTGAGTTCGAGCCTCACCGAGGACATTGCTTTTTGCCATATGCTCATACAGATGGGGGGCTGGGTGTTAATTACCAACAGTGATCAAAGACAAAAAAGTTTTGCGGTTATGGTTGGCCAAGTATCAGAATGATAATGAGCCTCGGTTCGTCCCGCTTACAGAACATATACCTATAATAACAAACCCATTGTCCGCAGAATTCTAATATTGAAATTTGCATTGATCCTCCATTAAGAGGTATAGAAGAATAGATATAGGAGCAGTATTAGTAGAGGGCATTTTGATACCCCACTAATCAAGTAACGGATCTCCAGCTGCATGCATAATGTACGAACGGGATCCCACTTGTAGCTTTCCCTTACTAATATAGTTATTATCTAGTAGTAATATCCTTGTCTGAGCGTCAACACTTTGTGGACGCGGTCTAAACTCTGTTTTCAAACAAAGGCAATTTCTACCTGGAGCAATCAGAACAGCCATCGTCAACTTCAACTCATCATACAGAGTCCCTGATGTAGATAGAATGAATGTTTGTCTCATGGAGACTATTTGGAGTTTGGTCCTGGACATAACGTTCGTTATCGTCACGTGTTTGGAGCTTTGGCTTGCAATAAAGGTTATCTTTGCATGCTCTGATTGGTTGATTGGTGGACATCCTTGCGATGACATCCTACCTGTACTTGTAGTAAACTTTAGACCGCTGACCGAAAACCCACTCTTTGAGAAGTACTTTGTAATTGTGAGATAAAGCATTTTCTCAATCATCCAAGATAAAACCTGCCATTAGAGCCGGGCTGCAATCTCGGCCCAGCCCAACCAAAAAGTGCTTTTGATCCGAAATTGAGCACGCGATAGCTGTTGATTCAGCGGCCGGAATGACGGCTTACTTTAGCTGAAAGAAATTATTCCCTCGTGGCTGCGTTGATAGAAGCACCTGCCCAGCTGAAATCGACCAAACGAGCGGTTCGCGCTGAAAAACTCCCAGAGCTGGATTGCCGCCCAGTCCACAGAACTCTCTCCCCCCCAGATCCCCGGATAGGCACCAGACATATCGTTAAAAGGACGGAACGCTTCTGCTTCTGCACCGCGCTCGATACGCCATTATTAGCATCGACAATAACTTCATTGTTACCCATTCAAGCTCCTCCTACAATTACGCCATTGTGCTGCCGGCAAAATTCTTGTCTCCCCGCAAACGGTTACAAGATCTCGATCTCGATCTCGAACAATCGGCGAAGAAGTTTACGTGTTCTTTAACCTAGAGGAAGTCAAACGCTAATCTCTACGCGCCTATTTGCCGTCAGCCGCTTTGTTTGTTGGATGCAATACATTGGCTGCCTTTCGAAGTACAGACTGCTTGTATTGTCTTAGGCAGCGGCACTGCGCTAGGCATAATCCATCGCTTTCCAATATCGTTCTCGGACCAACTTTCGGAGATTTTGTCGTTCCTTTGATAGAGTCTATCTTTCTACTCCCTCTTCGCGCGACCCATTGTCTAAACGCCTCAGCGACCGGCCAACACGCGGTCGTATGTTCCCCTCAATGTCTGCACCAAACTCCCGGAAGCGAGCGGCCCCGGGTGCGTCGCCAATCGTACCGATTCAACGAAATTTGCAGCAAACATACTCAACCGATCATACCGCCGCGGTGAATCCTATGATGCAGTGGAACAGTGTTGGCGGCGCGGGCGAGGCCACAGACTACTTCAGTGCTGCCGCTGCGCACGGTGATAACGCCTATGGGCTTGCGCAGACCCAACCGGCATATCCTCAGCCCGTTAGCGCTCCGTCAAATTCACTCGCACGGCGACAAATGAATCGCGCCCTCGTTCCCACGAATCTCAGAGGCTCCTACGAGTCTTCTCCTGACCAGTGGACTAGCTTTGGCGATGACAACCTCCTCATCCCGCAGAACGCAACCGAGGGCGGCGTTGGGCAGGACAACGTAGAAGTTTTGGAAGAAATGGCTCAAAAGGCGAAGAGAGAGGCACAGGCCAAACGAAAGCAGATCCCGCCTTTTGTGCAAAAGTTGAGCAGGTAAGTCCTATGAAGAAGTAGATTCCTTCCTCGGCCAGTCGAGCGTAGAGTCAAAACTAAACCATGTTAGCTTCCTCGAAGAAAGAAAAAATGAAGACTTAATTCGTTGGTCGGAAAAGGGAGACTCTTTCATCGTGCTTGACGAGGATGAGTTTGCCAAAACGCTGATTCCGGAGCTCTTTAAGCACAACAACTACGCTTCTTTTGTACGACAGCTCAATATGTATGGATTTCACAAGTGCGTAGGGCTTTCCGATAATTCTATGCGCGCGAGCGAGCGCAAGAATAAGAGTCCAAGCGAATATTCAAACCCATATTTCCGGCGAGGACACCCGAACCTTCTATGGCTAATTAATAAGCCTAAGAGTGGTGGCAAATCTAAAAAGGGGAATAAAAGCCAGGATGGCGATGGCGATAGCGACGAAGACATCGGCCACGAGGAAATATCTGGTCATCAAGGGGGTCCATCGACTAGCACCGCGGGCCGCTCCCTGCCCGCTGCGGCGCCAGAAACTCAGCCCCTGCCGAAGAAAGAAATGACATTGATCCGAGAGGAGCTGCAGAAAGTACGAGAGCAGCAAAAGCTGATCCTAGGCGCCATCAATCGGCTGCAGCGAAACAACAACGACTTATACAACCAGGCCATCATGTTTCAGACCCAACACGACCGACACCAAAACTCGATCAATGCTATCCTGAATTTCTTGGCCAACGTCTTCAGAAAAACATTGGAGGATCAGGGAAACTCGCAGAATGTTGGCGATATCATCTCCAGTATGATTACCAACCAGGGACAGCAGTCACCTCATCAGGGCAGCATCGTCGACCTAGGTGATTTCATTCAAGCTCAGGCCAATGCAGGCAATCCGCTTGGCGTCCCCACGCCTAGAAAGACTCAGAAACTACTCCCACCGATACCCGATCTCAACCAGTCGATAGCTCAGCCAAACCGGTCGCCATCAACAAGCGGTACACCGTATCATTCACTTGGTACTCATCCCGAGATGGGACATGTTACGGAGCTCGTTGAACCCTCACCATCGGATACATCGCCAAGCCTACGCCAGGAACTCGAGGCAAACCCCCATGAGAGGATGATGAAGATAATTAATGATCACAATGCAAGTAATTCGGCAGGCCTCGATTTACCAGAAGCAACCGAGCTTGTCAATAATGCCCCACATACATTGAGTAGCGACCAGAGGAGCAAGCTGGTCAATCTGATGGCGGCTCAGTCATCATCTCCTGCGATGCCCAACATACCTTCCGTATCTGACCCTTTAGCAAAAATACCCTCGACGGCTGCCACATCATCCGTCCCATCCCCAGTACAGGAAAATACTGTTGCACCATCTTTCTCCCCAATCTTGCGGTCACCAACTATGCCTGTACCCTCACTACAGCATATTAGCACGAACCAATCCGATCTCGAGCAACTGAAGCGCCTACAAAACGAACAAGACGCAAAGATTCATGAGTTGGGCGGCATCTTAGGGCCTCTGAGCCCGTCCGGTCATATTCCTGGTCTTGAAGATGGAAGCGAAGCCTACTTTGACCCTCCAAATGTGGATCTCGACCAGTTCTTTGATAGTAATGCATTCCTGAACGACGCCCACTTCGGGGATGGAACTGATTTTAACTTCAACCTTGACGCGGACGGGCTCAATAGTGGACTTCACCCTGGGCTCGATGCTGGCTCAGTTGATCATAAGTTTCACCCTGGGCTCGATGCTGGCTCAGTTGACCATAAGTTTGATACACCAAGTCCTTCAGGAACTGAGGAGATTCAACGGGATGATTTTGGCTTGAATAGCAGCCCCGATCACGAAAATAAGAGGCGACGCGTAGGATGATACTCATTCTCACCAACGATTGATGGAAAACACACGATAGACGTCATAAGGCAACTGCGAGAGAAACAGATCGACCAACCTTCCTACCCAACCTTCCAAGGTCGGGTCATCATAAGCATTGCGCGTCCTCAACCCCCCCTCCAAAAAAAAAAAAGCCAATGTACATGTCAAAAAAGCCTATAAAAACGTGCCACCCGAATAGCATTATAGAAGGCGTAAAGGTGCCGCCAAGTGAACCAAGGAGTTGGAGCAGCTAAATGAAGTGGGGTCAAAGGAGAGGACTGTCAATATGGGGAATAACAGGCGCCTCACATGGAAATTATAATTCAAAACATAAACCATGCTTGATAACGCTACACAGAAGAAAATAATCGGAACGCATTCACATAGTCGTACTTGATACGAGACCGAGAATCGGTAAATTGGGTAAAAGGGGGG
>JACBYL010001080.1:0-15984 GCA_015266385.1 Trichoderma oligosporum | reverse complement strand
CAAGCAAGCATAGCTAAGTAGTATTACCTATACGGGAATAAAGGGTGTTTACTCGCAAAAATCCAACGAGACGAACGCCCGATAGAGTAGCATTCGATGTCTGCTAACCAAAGCCGTCTGGATCCGCGAGGTGCGGCAGTTGGTGGAACGACCACGGAAACGTGCAGATGAACCGATCTCCTCTCTACAAGTTATTCACCCCTACAAGTCATTCACCCCTACAAGTTGAACTACCTATGTACCTACCTACCTCTACTTCACCTCGATACGTACATACAGGTATACTATATTATATTACATGCCGTATTAAACAGGCCATAACAAGGTCATGATGATCACAGCTTTGCGCCAGGATGGCTGTTGACATATGCCAAAAATAAGCCATATTCGCAGGTCCGCCAGAAAGAGGCTTCTAAAATCGAAGCCCTAATCGAAGCCCGAAAACGGAGCTCCCGGAGCATCTGCGCCATCGGCATCGTGGTTGAGCAGGTACCATGAGTCGCGCGGCGCGGCGGCAGGGGGAAACCACCGTCAAGATGACGCCAGGGCTGTTGGCAACGCAAACGGCATTAATTTTCTTTGTTGGTATTCTTCTTCTTCTTCTTCTTCTTCTTTTTCTTCTTCTTTAGTGTTGGTTCCAATACTCCGTAATATCACGTAGGTACAAGTACGGGTCACATCACATCACATCACAAAGGTGAATGAATGGTGGCGTTTGTGAACGCTTGCAAAATGAAAGATACATCATATAGAGTACCTACTTGTATGGGAAACTTTGTACCGTACCCATAAGGGCTTATCAACTGCAGTCTGTGCTCCTATCCTTAGGTACTAGGTAGGTACATTGTACTGAAGTACTGCCACCTATCCACTGGTTGGTATGTACTCCGTAATTCGTGCTTTTATTTCCATATGCGTCAGAACCATATCGGAGGCAAGCCAAGACAACTTCACGGGAGTATTCTTGACAGAAACATATTAACACTATAAACCTCGTCTAGTGGGGGATGGGATGGGGCCGGCATCGGATCGTCCAAAAAAGAAAAAGCTTCTTTTATTCTCTGAAGGCAATATAGCCGGAGTCCATATGACAGGCGCGGGTATATTTGCTGCTGCTGCTACTACTGTACATACCTAGTAGTAGTAGTACTACATAAATATCCTCTTACAAAGTACTTTGACGGCAGTTCACCTTGTGTTGCCTCGGCTTCCTTACGCTGAATTCTAAAATCATGTGGCTGCTTCCTTTCGTGCTGCGTCTCTCTGCTCAATACAATATATGGAGTATGCCAACTTACAAAATACAGTCATACAGTCATACATCATACCTACCGGCTGACCCTTTTTTAAAAAGGGCACCAAACAGCAAAGGGAAACCTTAGCCGCGATGATACTCAGCCAGAGACCCAGTCAGCGCTCTTGCACATTGCCAGCTCTCCATTAGTAGCGGCAACTAGCACAAATATCCATCTACAATAATATAATAGTGGAGAGGCTCAGGAAACCATCATAGCCGCTGTGGCTTTTGTTCTAAAGCCTCATCAACTTCATTGTTTGTTGCTAGATTGCGCCTCATGTTGACAATGAACTGGGCCATGTAGGTCACACTATACTCATTATTACATCTCATGCTGCACAGTGTCTTTCAACTACCGAGATAATAACCTCTCCCGATGCAATGATACCTTTTCTACGGAGTAGATGCACTGTCAAGCGAAAGAGAGAGAGATAGAGAGAGAGAGAAGAAGAACATTACTTTACAAGCATTACCCTGCCAAAGCTAACTCGTATCAAAGATGTCCCAGCTAAGCTTCTAGCATTGAGGCGCCATCTTATCATAGTTGTAAGGGAGCTACTATCGATCCATGTGTTAGCAGGGGATCCATGAGTTGGCTCCTTTTAACTAACTAATATTACCTTGATAACCTGATCTCTTGATAATGCTACTACTACGAGTACTATGTATGCTATCAGTGGAACGCTTGCGGGCCGAAAAAAAAAAGGGACAGGGACCTTGCGGCGGTTAGGCGGGACGGTGCTGTATGAGGCGTTTTCGCCGATATCGCCCGAATTTACTCTACCATAATTAAATTTACACTATGGCTATCACTCACTGTATGACACAGAGTAATTCATTTTGAAGCTACGGAGTATTTTCAGCCAATTTGTTTATAATTTATATTTAATAACTTTTTTATACTATCATTATGTTTACTGCTGCTAGCTGCCTAAACTCGGACTCGTCAGTGACTAAGTTGGACTCTCTTTGCATTCGTTTGCTCACTATGTGGGCTAAAAAAAGCCTCGCTAATGGCTAACGATCTTGAAATTGCCTTCTGTTACATGTGGACTTCTTTTCTCTTAATTATTAGATTTCATATATGCTAGAATGATGATTAATTTTGATTGTATTGCAGCAACGCTAAAAATAATGTTTGCCAAGGGTCTTTCTTTTGGCTCTTTCTTTTTCTCAAATGTATTGCAAGCTTCGTTGAGTTAGAACTTCTTCCATAGACCGTATATACAAGTACGTGTACTCCGTACTAACAGCAAGATTGCCATAGGCTTTGGCCGATCATCAACTAGGATGACCAGCGGGGCTGTTGGATAATCTTGATTACGTTGAGTTAGCGAGCATATATGTAATAGCGCGCAATGATAAGGATAGGAAGCAGATGGCACCAAAGGCCCAATATAAAGAAATAAAATAAAAACTCTTCTTTGCTTTTTATCTATCACAATTACTAGTAAGTTTCAGAGAAAAGCTACTTGCGTGCTATTGCTCCATAGCGTACTCGTAGGCATATCTACGAATCCTAGACTACGCCTTAAGCACGGGTATGGCACACACACACACCATGGGTTCTTTGATATCCAGCGCATGAACACGCGTGTCCAAGCTTCAGTTAGACCCTGGTGAGCTACTCGTATATTCGTATGTATATGGAACACCAAGTGTTATCGGAGCTGAGTTACTATAGCTCACTCAAAAACAAAACATACTGTAACTACCTCCGGGTTGGTTCATCTCCCAAGAAATCTCCGACTCTACGCCGAGTCTTCTACTTTACATACATACCAATCAAGCCAACTTAGATAAGATGCCTGGTCTGTACCGAGTCTAACAAGTCCCACCTTCGGCTATAGCTCCGTTCCGATGAAAAGTGTATTTCGCCGATGTATGTATTACTGGTTTGGTTTTTTTTTTTCTATTCTCACTGGTATTCAGGATATCAGAGTTCTCATTCAAAAGGGGCTGCATGAATTAATTGGTGGTGCGATGGCATGACATCGGGAACATATGATCAAGACCAGATGCAAATTAAGTAATACATACCGCGCAAAATCATCTACGGTAATTAATCTATTGCTACCGTAGCGTAAGCACATCCCGCGTATATTTTCCAGAAAGCGGATCGCCGTGACAACTCTTTGACAGTTCCGGACATGGAAAGTAAGCCGAAGCTTCGCTTTGCGTTTGCTTTTGACAAAAGAGGTTTTTTTTTTTTTTTTTGGTCTCCCCCTTCTCGGCCCCCATTCAGCAAATAAGATAAGATCCTTTCACATGTTTCAATGCATTCAACTTGCCATCTCCACCTCCAATACGAGCCCTGATATTAACGGGCGTCTGAAGAAATCAGGCAGCAGATGTCATAAACACGTGCGTGTGGTCGTGGGACGAAGCTTATCGAATGACGTTGATGAATATCGCTATCAGGCCATCTTACAGCGGGATGTCGGAATAGACAAGGATGGGCTGCCACCCGCTCTCGGTGCCTTCCGGGGTCTCCATAATGGCATGTCGCTTTCTGATCTCGAGTATTTTTTTTTTTTTATGGAGTACATACATATGTGCATAATGCTCTTCATTGATATTGTAAGTGTGGCAGGCAACATGCCGAGGTCAGTGAAGCTGAGTGTACTCTATACTCCATAGATGGCTGCAGAGCTCTCTTACTGCTCCCGTCTGTCATGCTCGCATTATTAGAAGAGAGAGACATTTGTATTGAAATATACAGAGTGCTTGGATGATAATTTCAACTTAGCACCCCTCCCGCAAGATGTGGAGTATTTGCATGTGAATATTTTTAAGGGAAAAAAAAAAGAGAATTTCTTCCATTAGCCCAAAGCAGCCATCCAAGAGAACACCAAACAAGAGCACCATTGCTCGCGCCAAATCATGGGGATCGAAGAAGAGGAAGAGGAGGAAGAGGAAGAGGAGGAAGAGAAAAAGTAATCCCATCATTACAACAAGGCCGCCATAGAAGAACGATCGCTCAACCCATCCCTTTTCTTATCAAGGCCCTGGTTGAGCGGCTGGCTGAAAGCCTGGTCTACTCCATGTCCTTACATGACCTAATCGTTTTCTTATCGTTAGCCTAGCTAATCAATGCAAAAAAGGGACTTGAATTTATCCAAGGCAGCTTACCTGATTTGCAACTTGTGATAATGGCATCTTCGGTGAAATCTAGCCAGCATGCTGGGTGGGTATCAATGATGTGCGTCTGTAGTCGATATTAGTTAAAGTATATTCCCATCCCACCAGTGCGTTTTCCGATCACTTACCAACACTGGCGGCAACATTGGTATCATTGCGCGCGGCTGTACGGGATGCGCAATTACATTCTCTTCCCATTCGTCCTCTTGACCTGAGTTTCCCTTGCCTCCTGAATTTCCCGAGTTGTTCGTGTCCACCCTCTGCGGAGCTGTAACCCTGGACGAGACCGAGCCGCGATGGCGACCTGGGACCTATTGAGAGAGAAAGGATTAGCAGTTCATTATGTCATGTGCCGGCGCGTTGGTCAACTTACAGCAGTCTTTGGGCGGTGCAGCATGCCCACGCTAAAGTCCCAAAGACAAAGCCGCCCATCTTCTCCAACGCTACCAAAGCGATAATTGCGGTCATCGCATCGCCATAGGTCAAATGCAACTGCAGATACCCAAGATCGATGGCCTTGGCATCGCGCAACCAGTGCTGAATCGGCCATTGACCAAATGGAGATCAAATCATCTTGGCCACCAGTTAGGACGTATTTACCATCTGGTGTCCAGCAAACACACGATAGTCCCCCATAGTAAGAGTGATATAAATCTAGAAGCCTAATCCTTTGTCAATATACCAGCTCGAGATGATGACACCATGTAATGCGCTCCATAGGGCATTCTTACTCTTCTTTAAGGTAATCAATGACTCTCAAGGTGCCGTCCTCTGACACTACTGCAAGATGTCGATTATCAGGAGAAAACGCAAAAGCGTTTATCCGCTGGTTCGATAGTTTCCAGGCAGCTACCGGGTTGGTCTTCTGATTCTTGGAGTACACCGACTTGTTGATCCTGATTCCATTGCCAATGGCGGATCCGTTTGATAGCTCTCCTTCGCTCCCGCTCACACTCGCATTCAGTCCTTCTTCTTCGGGGTTCAGGTGGCCATCTTCTTTTTCCTTGTCGTATACCACAAGCAAACCATCCATATGGGCTGCCAGGAACAAATTTTCGGAACCAGGGATCCATCGTATTTCAGATACAGGTGTGTTGTTGATTATACCCTATTCATGTTAGCCAGCAATATCCCTAGCAGATGGAGATGGTGGTTTATCTTCACATTTTTATTAAGGCGTGTATATCGTTGAGAGATTGGCTCCCACCAAATTATTTCACCCGTAGAAAAACCCATAATCACATCGATATGCGAGATACTCTTGGTCGCCATATTAACATCATGACATAAGCAATGGGCTTTGGTAAACAATATCTTGGTCAAGTAATCTTGCTGTTACCGTGTTAGCTTATCTCTCACGAACTCTTGAACTTCCGCATAGCCCCACCTTAGTTGCCGATGCCATGTCTAACCACTGGAATGCTCGGTTGATATTTGCGAAAGCAAAAAGGCCGTCGCTTGGCCGCTCCGTCAGCTTTCGTGCCAAGCTATCATTGACGATTACGCGCGAGATGAAGGAAGAGTTGCTCTTAGTCACATTATTCTTAGGCTTCTTCTTCTTGTTTACGTCTTTTGACACGGTTGGCGCCAACAGCGAGTTCCCTTCTCCAAAGGCTGGTGCAGAACCTAGCGTGATTGATGCGGTTGGTAAATCGCTCGAGGCCGCACGGCCATCCTCACTGCTCATGCCACCTTCAGTCGAGTATCGGCTTTCGTTGGGGTGTTCTTGTATGCTAGAGGTCCCACCATTCAATGACAGCGTAGTAGCAGACGGGCCCTTGTAGAAGAAGGGAGCTGGTCGCGTATCCAAGCTGAGAATCGACATTTTTGTTCCTGCCGTCGCAGGCTGCGGATTCGTAGCTAGCGGATTGGGATTGACCACGGGCGCTTCGGACGGATGGGGAGGCGGCGTAGCTAGATGTAAGTCTTCCTTGAGCACGTATGTTCCTGTTGCGCCATTCCGTCAGCCTTAAGATGCTGTATCTGCGCTGCCGCAGTCTGTTCGACCTACCCTCTCCTACCAGGAACTGCCACGCGGGGCCACTCGGGTTCGATATCGTATTATTGGTCTCGATTAGAGGCACGATACCTCCGAGGCCGACACCATAGGCGCCCGAGGGATATCGCGGAGGTGGTGGTAAGACACTATTCTTATTAGTCGCAAATGCCTTGTTGATCGCGAGCTGCGAGGTTGGAGATGGAGGACGAGTATTGATACGCACAACATGACGATAGTCTACTAGAGATATGTTATATCATGCGAAGCTCGTCTGAGCGAGCTCTGTAAGCGATCGATTATGCCTTTTATCTAGGTAGGGAGCGATTAGAGTAATGATGGATCGTGGTAGTCGCGCAAAGACGTTAATCGATAGTATAGAGGGCAGTGTACGAAAAGTACGCGCGCTATGTAGTGCCGGTGATCTGCAGCGTCTACCAGAAGAACAAGATCAAGGGCAGCAAAACGATAGGCAGAGCGAAAGTGCTGAGTACTTCGTATGCTATATGCAATGGGATTGTTCACCGAGGGTATCAAGAGGATGAAATCCAACTAGTGTCCCAGGTAGTATTGGTCATATTATCTGCTACGCCGTTGCTGCTAGCTAGGGCCTTTATCCGGAGAGTAGCGTGTGGGGTAATTACCAGGTAATTATTGAGACAGACCAGTGATGAAGGACGAGATAGATGGTTGGGGGAAGATGATGCATGAGTGACCACTTTGACCACTTAATCATCATAAGACAGCCAGTGTTTCTTCATGCATGCTGCCTAATATGATGGAGAGAGAAAATAAGGATTATAGCCCGTGCTTTATGGTTGTATTTTTAGAAAATGGAAAAGAAAAAGAGAGGAATAGAGGTATTGTTAGCTAGCAACTTCAGGGCTAGGTACTGCTACCAAATACCCATCTAGGTACTATGGAGTAGCCTATACCTAAGATACCTGTAGCATACTATTATCTCATTCTACAAATACTATTTACAGAGTATATTTAGCAGCCCGAACCACTGAACACACCACTTTGGCGCTAAGGGGTCATCTGCATGAAGTGCATGTAAGTAATACGTTTCAATATTCCCTCCTGCAGAGTAGGCTTCATTCGCTATCACTGAGATACTACTAGCCGCTAACAGTGCTTTAGCTCAGCGCAACATGTGTGTCAAAACGTAAGGCGCCCAAGCGTTTATGAACAACTTAAATGGGTTCTAACATGAATATAATAATTAATTTCATTCAAATTTCTTTAAAAAAAATTTTTTAACATTCTATGAGTGTTTGATAGTATAGGCCATTTGTTTGAAGAACTTTAATTATTAATATGGTTATATGGATAGATAGGTACCTAATCTCTTAGGCTTGTGTTGGTATAGCTGTGTGTTCTTGCTTTTTTTCACACCCTTTGGGCGCTCAGTCTTCCATGTACTGATTGTGGCGTCACCGCCTTCCGATTCAGCCCATTCTGCGCCCAACCATCCCCGCTGGCAATTTATCAATCAATCAAATCCGTAACCACAGCTTCTGACGTGGAAGCACCATGACTTCCCTCGTCGATGCGGCTCCACAGACAGCAGCTCCTGTTCTTATCCATTGAGGCTTGCAATACATGCTTGTAGTATTATAAATTCTGCAAATCATCTTTACTTACAGGGGACATGGCCCTTGACATAACTTTGCCCTAGCATACTGGCATAATCAATTATTAGAGCTTGCACAATGCCGACTGCTGGTAAGACCTCACAGCCCGTTTGCTACCCATAGTAGCTAAGAGCTTTCATGAAATTGCAGAAAAGAACTGACTTTTCTTTCTTTCTTTGCTTCTTTTAGTACGTATTTGTGTCTGCGGTGATGAGAGCACAGGCAAGTCAAGCTTGGTTGCGTCTCTCGTCAAAGACCAATTCATGACCAACAAGATTCAACCTGTCTTGCCCCAAATCACCATTCCGCCAAGCATCGGGACACCAGAGAATGTCACCACGACAATCGTCGATACCTCGGCTCGGCCTCAGGACCGAACCAACTTACGCAAGGAAATTCGGAAATGCAACGTTATCCTACTTGTGTATGCCGACCACTATAGCTATGAGCGCGTTGCCCTGTTCTGGATGCCCTACTTCCGATCACTGGGCGTAAACGTTCCAGTCGTGCTATGCGCAAACAAATCAGACCTAGTTGGCCAGAGCAGTACATCGCAGGTGGTGGAAGAGGAGATGCTACCCGTCATGGCCGAATTCAGAGAGATCGACTCATGTATCAGAACCAGCGCAAGAGAGCATCGCAACGTCAACGAAGTCTTCTTTCTGTGCCAAAAAGCCGTGACCCATCCAATTGCACCTCTCTTCGATTATAAGGAAGGTCATCTAAAACCATCTTGCGTTGATGCCTTGAAGCGGATATTCTACCTCTGCGACAAAAATCAGGATGGCTATCTTGATAGTCAGGAAATGCGAGATTTTCAAGCGCGTTGCTTTGACAAGCCTCTTACAGATGATGATCTAGAAAATATTAAGCTCTCCATATCAAAATCACTAAGAGGCGCAGACCTTTCAAAGGGCATTGACTTGAGAGGCTTCTTACAACTGAATAAAATGTATGCAGAAAAAGGCAGACACGAAACCATCTGGATTATCCTGCGCAAATATCATCATACAGATAGCTTGAGCCTGGAAGAAAATTTCCTCCACCCAAAATTCGAAGTTCCAGAGTTCTCTTCGGCCGAACTTAGTCCAGCTGGGTATCGATTCTTTGTGGATCTGTTTCTGCTGTTTGACAGAGATAACGATGGCGGCTTGAACGACGAAGAGCTCGAAGCCTTATTTGCTCCTACTCCTGGGCTGCCCGCATCTTGGGCTGATTCTGCTTTTCCGTCATCGACGGTTAGAAATGAAGGCGGATATATCACCTTGCAAGGTTGGCTGGCTCAATGGAGCATGACCACGTTTCTAGAGCCAAAGACGACTCTAGAGTACCTAGCTTATCTTGGCTTCGAGCCTCCCAATCCAAAAGATCCCATCACCTCAGCGCTCAAAGTCACAAAACAACGCAAGAGGAGGAGGCGACCCGGTCGTGTCGAAAGAAACGTATTTCATTGCTATATCCTCGGTGCCTCAGGAGCTGGCAAATCATCTCTCCTTGATGCTTTTCTAAACCGTCCATTCGATGACTTATACCATCCTACAATTAAGCCTCGTCGGGCGGTCAATAGTGTAGAGCTTCCAGGTGGAAAGCAAGTTTATCTCATCTTTGAGGAACTCGGCGAGTTGGAGCCCGCCATTCTGGAAAACCAGGCCAAATTGGAAGCTTGCGACCTCGTTTGCTACGCATACGATTCGTCCGATCCCGACTCTTTTTCTCACATAGTGGATATCCGGAAAAAGTATCCACAGTTGGATGAGCTGCCATCTGTTTATACTGCGCTCAAGGCAGATAGAGATAAAACTATGCAGCGGAGCGAGCTACAGCCCGATCAGTACACCTCGTTTCTCAACATGAGCTCGCCTTTGCATGTCAGCGTTACATGGAATAGCATCAGTGAGCTTTTCGTCGCCCTTGCTGAAGCAGCGGCCAACCCCAGTACTGCTTTCCCAAAGAACGAAGACGACACACCTGATCGGACGAGTTTGTATCTTACTTTGGGCGCAACTGCGTGCGCGGCGATAGCGGCTTTCATGATTTGGAGACGATCGACAAATGCCATGTAGAATGTTGGCGCACATCTTGTTGATCTTTACGCATGCATAACTTTACTGTTTTCCCGTCCGTATACTTAATCTTTTTTTCGCTGTTTCATTGGTTTTTGTAACTTCGAGTCCGATAATTCCAAGAAGGTTGATCGTTTTGGTGATCTCAATGCACGGGAAGGGAGTTTCGTCTTAACGGTGGCTCCTAGGAGGCGGAACAGAAGATAGATGGGAGTTTTATGATACCCGGTTTTACTTTCATATTATATATGATCTCTATTTTAGTGGGTTTATTGGGTTTATTGAATACAAATAATTATTAACACTTGGTTTCGAGTTTTTTTTTTAATCGATGTTCTTGTCAGCTGCAAAGCTCTCGAATGATGATACAGCAAAAAAAAAAAAAAAAAAAAAAAAAAAAAAAAAAAAAAGAAGCATTAAATTCTTAGCCATTAAAACGATGAGTTCAAAAAATTGCAAACCTGTTGGGGCAAAATAAATAAACGACTATACTTTATAAAAGCAGAAACCGAGGTAAAAGCTCGCAGCCTCCATCTCTTCGTCTGAAACCAATAGCTTTCCACCACCTCTCTCGCGGACACCCATCCTCTCACTCAGGGGCCCAAGCTCCTGATCATCCTTCTCCGTCTCCCAAATCTCCAAAAAGGGCTTGTGGAATTGCAATTCTAGGTTAAAATCCTCAGCCAGCGCACGGAAAGCCTCCCAGGGCACAACATATTCGGGTACCTCCTCGACGGCCTCGTCCAAGAAGAAATTGTACTTCCAGCCAAAGGCAGGGCGAAAAACGCCATCATCAGGGGTCTTGTTCGGAAAACGCACACGATAGATGGAGTTCCCCCATTCAGCAGTTGGTTCTGCTTCGCCCTCTTCAAGCTCGCCGTCCTCAGGCTCTGCAGGGGGTGGCGTGGTGGTAGGGGTCGTGGAGGAGCCATCGCCATTCTGTTGCGTAGACTTTTCTCCATTTTGCTTCTCTTCCCGTTTAGCGGCCATTTTAGTGTTGAAAACGCGGACACGCTCGCCAAGTACATCAGAATTGGGGATACAGCCGATAAAGCGGCCTCCTTTCTTGAGCGCGCCGGCAACGTTGCGGAGCATGGTGCGAGCATTCTTTTCCGACTCAAAGGCGTAGTGCATGGAGAACATCATGCTTACGACGTCGAAGCCGCGACGATTCATCGTAGATGGGTCAAAGCCGACTTGCTGGATGATTTCCACATCTTCGATGCTTTCCGAGTAGCAGTCTTTGACGTGGAACCGCGCATCAAAGAGGCGAGGCGCGGGCCTGTTATTGAAGCGTCCGCCACGGCCTCCTCGGCCTCCACGAGATCCCATTTGCCTGTATCGGTCTCTCGCTTGCTCGATACTGACATTAGCAGGGTCCAAACCAACGTAAAGCTGGATAGGCTGTGGTGCCTGCTGCCATTTACTAAGGTCGCCGCCCTTTCCACAGCCAATATCGAGAACAAGAAGTTCTTTGCCGCTTGAGCGACCTAGTTCTCGCGATCCAGGAGCGTGATCTTCATCTGGCGAGTAGCGCTGGATGATGCAGCTCTTGACCCAGTTGTTAAAGACGCGCAGGCCCTTGATTTTACTCTCGCGAGTCCGCCAATCGCGCCCTCGTTCAGGCACACTATTGTAATGTTCTCTGACGACATCATTAATGCCTCGTATTCTATTCTCCTCTGCGGTTTGGACAGCTACGGCTTCGGCGGCTTGACGATCGCGTTGAAGCTGTCGTAGGCGGATGGCTTCTCGCTCCGCTTCGGAGATGCGGGCTCGTGCTCCAGGTCGTTTCAACTTTCTGGGTTGCTCGGATGGAGATACAGCACGTCTTTTTGCTGGCTGCAGGGAGTTGGCATTGTATGGCTGAGGCAGATCGTCGGTAAAATCATCTTCAGTAGGTAGCTTGTTGTTTCTCTTCGCTGGGGGGGAAGAATCGTAATTCGAGCGGCGGCCTGACATTGCGAAATTGCGAATGTCGACTGGACTTTTGTTCCAAATATACTCTTTTCTTTTTTCTTTCTTTTTTTTTTTATTTAATTTAATTTAATTTAATTTAAAAAAAAAAAACAATTCCAATTCAATTGAGATAGCAAAGGGAAGTTTGGGGTCGATCGATGCAAAATCTGAGCGATGTTGTTGAATAGATGGAGAAGGATTTAAGCTTAGCCACCTAAAGTTTGTCATGCTGATAGTGGAACTCTTTTTATAGCCTGCACCCGAACCCGTGCCTCCATACATACTAAACTTTACATAGAAGCACAGCAAAGAGGCTTGATATCTCATCAGATTTTTATTTTTTTTTTGATTTTTTATTTTTATTGTCAATTAAATCATTCTGTGAGAAATGGCTACGATGTATCAAAAGGGAGGGAAAAAAATCCCTATACGTTAATTGTCTCGCTGTGTTGACGTAGCCGCAACCGCCTTCTCGTGGACTTTGGTACTTAATTCAAAAAAAAATCACCGTCATCATACAACAACTCGGTAGACAATCTCTATACTAGAGTACACGTTGATGTACGAGTCTTTGGATCCGCTTTATGGCAAAACTTCTCAAGCTCTCTTATTGTCCTGTCTCCAGAGCTATGCATTTGCCTCATAGTCATATCAAGATATTGTCGCTCCCTCTCCCTCTCCATGGCCAATGATTCTTCACCTACTTCAGGCAGTATCGAACCCATGATGAGATTCTATGACATGGCTACCATTACTTGTCCTATTCTGTGAATGACCTCGACGACTTTGGGGTTAGACTGACGCTGGAGAACTCCTAGTAGAAGATACACGTTAACAACCTGTGCGAGAGTCCTGGATTCTTCACATTCACCAAGTTCTTGACAAGTCTGGCATGAGAACATCATTAAAAAAAGAAAAGTCCACGAATCAAGACTTCGTTCCGGATAATGGCTTATCACATCGCCATGTTCCTCAGAAAAAAGTGCGGCTCGTCATAACTATTCGAAGCATTCGCCTGGGCTTAGAAGCTGGGACGTTAGCAGACGCTACTAGCTCATTGTATGATATTAACTCCCCTTTCGAAACAAGGCCAAATTTTGAAATGAGCTAGTCCATCCATTTAAAGGCCTACATTGTTTGAAGCTGTGGTTTGATGTTAGCACGAGAACCATATATAATTATTCGCTATACTCTGTAAGCAAGAGAGAGAGGGAGGGGTCTAATTCATTTGATCATTGTTCGATTGACACTATCCTAGTGAATAAAATCGAACCAAAGCCATGCAGTATATTTTTAGTAATATTAAACAAAAACTTAACACCTCTAAATTTCACCAACATATCAAAAAGCCATTTTGAGGATGCTGATAATTACATACCAAGTCTAGGGTGAACACGCAAGCAGTTTGGGTAAGCTCATTAGTGAGTGGTGAATAAACTCTTTTAGATCGGCAATTAATTTCTATCTAAAATAGAAATATATATATAGATACACACACACACACATATATATATATATATATATATAATATATATATATATATATATATATATATAGATATAGATATAGATCAAAGATGGGTACCAATGGCCTTGTTCCTCATTTATCATTTGACTCAGTAGCGATAAAATATGCCTTACATAATCCTTAAGTTTTCGTTTAAAGATATGACTGACTGCTTTCGGAAAATCACATGCACTGGGCGTCCTTCTTTACATAAGCAGCGAATTGAATGATCCAATACTAGCCGATGCTGCTCTCCCCGTGGGGTACCGTGGACCAGCATACGGAGTAATATCCACCAACTCCAAAGTACTAGCAGAACTAACCCCCACAAGGCAGCAAGGTTATCTAAAGGATTTGCTTTATCCTCTTCACCATTACAGACTAACTCGTACTCTTGGAGAAGAGAAAACACTGGATAGAAGGGAAGAAGGAAAAAGACGCCTTCATCGTCTCCAAGTCAAAGAACCACCATAATGCCTTCTAGCAGTGGCTCTATGGCTCACAATCAAGGAGCAGATTGGCTGGATGGCCAGTCGCTCTGAATATAATTGGACCATACGTACTATTTACTACTGGCCCTGCTCATGCCACAGTGGACCAGAAGCACAAGATAGCTGGACGCCATGTCCTTTTATCGTCAAGCTCCTAGATCTAAGGCTTGCCCGAGGCTGGGGATAGCATCCCTCCAATCTCCGCGCGTCAATACAAAAACAAAACAAAACAAAACAAAGATAAACAAAATAAAACAAAGATAAACAAAACATATGACTCTGTACGGAGTACATCTTACGAAATAATACCTACGTCAGTGCTGGCCCTGGCTCATTAGGTATTGGTGCCCGCTGTGCTCAATCTCATGTGTCATGGTTCCTACATAGTCATAAGTCCAGCCTCAGCCTAGTAGTTTGGCTTTTGTCCTTCCCCTCCCCTCCTTTCTATCCCTCTTTCTCTCCGCTTTCCACCCTTCTCCCCACTCCTCATGAAAAAAAAGAATAGAAAAGAAAAAGTTCTTGGGCTTTAGCTCTTCCAGGCTTTTTGACTTGCTTTTTGGCTGCTTCTCCAGCCCAGGCCACAAGTTCTTCCCCTCAGCTTTCCCCGCTTGACTGGAACCCTGTACCTTGTAGCACCTTGTAGCGCCTTTGTAGTACCTTGTAGTTCTCTTGTATCCAAGACACAGAAGCTCAACCGGGGCGCTTTTTCCCCTACCAGATGAGCTTCTCTCTGCCATCCATCCATCCACCCATCAATCAATCAATCAATCAAATTATCTTTGGTGTTAACTAGCATTTGATATTCTCCCTACGTTTCGGACTACTCTTGCTATACTTTAGGGCCAAAGAAAAAAAAAATTACTCTATAAGATCGCCCTGAATCATAAGTATATGTCGTTTTAAGCTCGGGCGACTTCAAACGACGCCCGGCCAATTTTCCAACAACTCCAACTCCCCCATCTCCAACGGATGGCGGCACGCGACTGATCAAGCAAACACAGCGCTGCAACTGGTCCTTTCTCCCGATACCACTTGAGCTACTACCTCCAAATCGGGAGAGCTCTGACCCTGTCCCGCTCGTCTCCACGTTATAGCCTCCATCTTGGGGGCTGGTCCACGCACTTGAGGCCCTGGTAATTCGGCTACCGTCACAAACATCCATCGGCTTGTCTCGCCAGATCAAGTCATTGGGAACCATTGATTTTTTTTTTTCCCCTGCTCTTGTATTTCATACCCTTTACTTTGAACCCCAGCCTCAACAACTAGCTCTCTCACAAGTTTGCTTGTCTTCCTTCTCTGCAGACATTTGCGCGGCGCAGGATTATCCGTTGCCAGCCGAACCAGTGCCAGCAGACTGACTGCTACCACCACAACAAGTTCTGATGAGACAGCAGAGCCTCGATACTCAGAGGATTGATCGGGCTGATCATATCTCAGCTTCTCCCCGACAAGGCCAGCTACATATTTCAGTCACGATATAGTGATTTGCTGATTGCAGACCTGATACTGCAGCTCGTCCGACCCCACACTGCTGCTCCCTTTAGACTTTTGTGTCTCTCTTTAAGTTGGGATCCTGTTGATGCTGTTCTGCCATCTACCGTTCCTTGATCGAATTCGTCCCCCACATTCATCCTCAATCTGTGCGGCGTGACAGACAGACAGACAGACAGACAGACCTGTTACTACTCTGTTACCATACGGCCCAGCCGGCGCCCCCCTCTCTATTCGTAATGCTTCCAATCCAATCTATCGATGGACAGGCTCCTCCTCTTCCATCGCCAGACCATCCTAGTGCCCTCACAATTCCCGATGTGGGTGAGAATCGCAATCAGAAACCCAAGACACTGCCTTGCAAGTACTGTAGCAAGCGCTTCAGGTCAGTTCTAGCCCGCTT
>JACBYL010001079.1:0-24956 GCA_015266385.1 Trichoderma oligosporum | reverse complement strand
CCCCCTTCGTTCTCCCCTTCCAACTCTCGTATAAGATGCAAAAATCTTGCGTATAGAAAAAAAAAATTGAAATAAAATGATATCAAAACCATGCCAAAGTCAAACCATTCTGCTGGAGATGAAAAGGATGGATCATGATATTCTGCAAATGTTCAATTATACCTCCCCGAGTCCTGGTTCGTTTTTTCTTCTTCTCTGCATAAAGAGAGGGAAAAGCTAAACTAGCAGTGATAATAACAATTGGTGACGCAAAGTAGTCCGAAATCAGTGCAAATAAGGCTAACCACCGTAGCTGTCTGTTAGCGAAAATCAAGTTTTCTATGGCAAAAATTGGAAAAAAAAAAGAGGTGATTTTGTCGTAATCAAGCGTTCGTAACAGTCTATTGAGGTGGTAATTCGTCACCCACCCCTGAAAGCGAAATGGCGAGAATAGATGAAGAAGCTATGTTCTTGATTTACTCCTCGGCGATCAATCGAGCTCCATCGTACCCTCTCCGTGATCAACGGTTGAAGGTGGAGTGGGTTCGGTAACGGGAGCAGTTGGTTCTGTCTTTTCTGGAAAAGTGTCCATGCCGGAAGTGTCGGTAATAGGTGATCCTGTGTCGGTGGCCTTATGGATGAGTGATGTGGGCGGGTCTTCATCACCCAGAAGATGGCGAATCCTATCACCCATAGCGTTCATTTGTGCCAGCATGGCACGAAGGCTAATCTTGTCATCTTGAATTAAGTGGCCAGATGCGATGTTGTCTGCATTGCCTTTTGCCATAAGGGCCAATACATTGTCGTCGGCAGCGGACTAAAGAGTTAGTGACCCGATAAAACAGAAAGGGCAGCTAATGCAGTAGAGACTGCGGGTACTTACCAGTAGAGTAGACGTAAGCTGATCAATGTTCTCAGACCGACTCTGCTTGAGGCCTAGGAGGTTTAGAGAGGCTTGCATCTCGTTGACTTTGCGGTCAAAAGCAGAGCCTGCAAGCAAACCGCCTGCGTCGGTTGTTGATGGCACTGTACACTGCGTCCACCGTATTTCATCACGGTAAGATCCATATCCAGCACCGCGATGTCGTAGCCTTTAAAGAGAACAGAATGTTAGTTGAGTGAATTGCTTTGAATTGACGGGAAAAAAAAAACTGCGCTTTACTTACTGCTCAATGAAATCGAGAACAACTCCCTTAGCCTGTAGCCTGTATGTTTTACCAAATGATTCGGGATCGCGCCAGCCCGAATTCTCATATTCCTCTGGCTCATCGGCCCAATCAAGTTCGATATGGCCATTGTTCCTGTTGCCACGACTGAAAGCTGGAGTGATGATCTGGCCGCCTTTGACTTTCCGAAAGCGATGCGCTGGCGCCAGAGGAGGCACTTCTCCCAGTACATCATCGACGTGTGCTGGACATCGCCAAGTCTTCAAGACCGGGGGCATAGCCAGTGGTGGATCGAGGCAGTCAATGTGCCAATGGAAGGGACAGGCGCTGCAAGGGATAATGGCTCTAATCTCAGTGGCCGGCTTTTGGCAAGCATGACAGAGCACTGCTTCGCCATCCTCGCGCTGCTTGAAGAAGTCTGGCAGCTCATCGTAACCAGTACGCTTTCTGGAAGGAAAATTTTGTTAGTTATCAATGTGATGTGGAAAGAAAATATTACTTTCATCTTGTTCGGTCTGAAGATGAGCTGAAAAGAAGAAAGACATGGATTGATGGATACTTACTTTGCCTTGTTGCTGGTCACCTCTTCATAGTCGCCATCGGTTCCAGCCTTGACACCCTCGAAGCGATTCTGAATCCGCTTAGGAAGGCTAAAGGCACGAGGAATGCTCTTTTCCAGAACGTTAAGAGCACTGGCAAATGCACCTTTATGAACGGATATGCGAGAGGGAAAACGGAGGACAATGCATTCGTTACAATACCAGTCGTCGGGAAGAGTGTCTGACTGCACCATGTCTACGCACTCAAAATGGAACGAACGTGGGCAGCCATCGCAGCAGACAACGTCTCCTGTGTTACCACATGCAGAGCAGTATTCATCGTTATCGGATCCCTAGGATGTCAACCCTTGTTAGCATGGCTTTCTCCCCTCTCATTGTCGTATTACATGTTGCATCACTCCTCCAAGTCTAGGCGGCACGCGCGGATTAAAAAACCGTGGCCACTAAAATTTGCGTGGTTGGAGATCCTTGCCCCATGTCGTGACCCCCAGGTCATTAAAAAATTTCATTTTTTTTGGTGACCCAAAGCAAGGCAGCGTATGACAGTGCGAAAAAAAATTTCACAAGGGCAAAACCTCATCGAGGCTGATGATTCTCGTGGACAGAGGTGAACATGGTGGTGCAATATTGCATCACCGCAGATAGTGGTTGTTCCGTTTGCACAAAAGATTTAAAAAAAAATTGAATCTTGGCTCACATACCTGATCTCTTGGTGCACCGTTGCTCACTGATACCAATTGTGATTGTGCCTCACTTATTGAACGAGGAACGCCAGCAGCAGTACCACCCTTCTTTTTCATTGGCCTGTAACGTAGGAGAGAAAATTTAGTATAACAGCTTGTAAATTGTGAAGGTGAAATGCGTCCCAGAGATGAAAATGAGGATGAATGTGGTAGTGAGGCAGAAAGTCTATAGAAAGGATTGAAATTGTTCCGCCATGATGAGACCGAAAAAAAAAAGAGGCCCTCAAACGTCACAAACGCAGCGCCTTACATCAGATGAAGTGGCTCAGGTCAACTCGTCTTTGTGAAGGGAAAAGGAAAATTTTTTTATTCGCCATTCTCAAAGAGATGAAAAAGTGAATAGAGGGTGTTCAAATTCATGACAGGAATTGAGCAATGGATAAAGGTCTGAGAGAAGAAGGAAAGAATGAAAACTCACGACAACTTAATGCGAATACCTGTTTTCGGCCTCTTTGACGGGCGCAGCGTAGTCGGCGTGGCAGCACGCGATCCAACAGCTGAGCTGCCTTCATTGAATGAAAGCGCCAAAGGCGACGAGACGGTGATGTCGACGTCGTCGATGTTGTTTGGTCTCTTGCTTGCTGATCGCGTGGACCGCGTGCTAATGGGGGCCACCAGAGAATACCGCGTCTTTCTCGTCCTCCTAGCGGGAGTCACCTCGTCGCGCTCATCGTCATCACCATTTCGTACTGAGCTCTCCTGAGCGGCATAGCCGTTGGTGACCTTTTGAGCATCGCGACGCCGAGTCCAAAACAGGTCATCGTCATCTGCAGGCATTTGCACCTTGACAGCAGCGCTGGCGCCGTCCTTTTGGCAGACCGACCTGCCGTTGCTGGCAGATTTGCTGGGAGGATTGGAGAGCAACTCAGAGCCGGTGACCCTGCCAGGCATGCTGGCATCGGTCGCGGATGTGTGGGTGCGGCTCGGGTGGATGGGAGAGTTTGGCTCCGAAGGGTTGGACACGGGCTGCTTGTCGGAGGCGAGAGATTTGCGGCGGGTGCTGGTGATTGGCCGAGATTTTGGCGCATCATGGGACGACTGGGACCGGTCCCCCATAGTCGACGTAGTAGCAATCACAGTGTCAGCGACCGCACCACCACCAGAAACACCACCACCACTGCCGCTAGCAGTGCGAGCATGTGCTTTCCTTGATTTGCCTGTTTTTCCAGTATTGCCATGTTGGAGGCTCGGGCTGAGGCTCTGGACGCTAGCTTCTGGTGATGAGAGGCTCATTGCTGATGACAAGGATGACTCGCTAGAGCCTGAGTCACGCCTATTACGCCTACGCGACGGCGTCCGGATGCTTCCGCCATGGGACTTGGTACCGTTGGCCATCGTCTTGCTGCGTAGGGTTTCGTTGAAATGCGATGTTTTGGTCCTCTTTGCGGCTCGCGCCTCATTCTTGTCGTTGTCGTTGTCATCTTCATCATCATCATCATCATCATCATCATCACCGCCAGTACGATGAAGAAGTTTGGCATATGGAGCAGCTTTTGGTTTGTGCGGAGTGAATCTACTGTTAGTAGAAGGGGGGACAAAGTAGTAACAGCCCTGGTCGTCCTTCTTTCCCTCGCGCTTCTTGACTTCAATCAGCCTGGCGAATTCATCCATCGTCTCGGCATCGGCTGTCTGCTTGAAAACGTCCTCCACCATGGCCACAAAATCAGAGTCGCCGCATCGTTCATCGTAGAGTGATCTAAGTGCCCAAGCCGTAGGATAACGGTAATGTTTAAGTGCTTCGTCGACGGCCGCCTCGACGACCTTGTCTGCAAACTCCCTGTCCTCCGGCTCCCGCCGTTGTGCACGCTTTGGAGTCGCCGATTTAGCTTTGGGAGTAGAACCCTTACTTTCGCCCGTGATCATGTGTTGCCGTGGTTTAGTAGGCAGCGACACGCGCCGTGATGGCCGTCGACGTGAGCCCCCCTTGGGGTCGTACTCCTCATCCTCAGGTTCTTTAGCCGCCTGTAACCTCCTGTGCGATGGCGCTGACGCGGGATGAGGCGGCGTCGAGGGAGCGGGAGGGGATGTCGCCCTCTGTTTAGTCTTGGACAGCGCCACATGCTCGTCTTTATGACTGGCAGCTTGTGTCGCTCCTGAGGGTCTGAGGATGATTTTCCGAACAGACTGATGCCCTCCCCCAGCCTCGTTGCCCGTTTTCTTGGGCTTGGGTAGCGTTCCCAGTGGCGCCATGGTCTCCAACACACCGTATCTCATCAACCCTGCCTCCTCAAAGCTTGCCTTGCTCTGAACTGACGGCTCCAACCATCGCTGCATAAAGGTCCTGGATCCATCATTTCCTGCAGAGCTCTTTGGCTCGAGCGGCCGCGAAGGGCTTGAAAAGCGCGACCGCGACGCCCTCGTGTTGGAGGAAATCATGGTGTCGGCCTGGAGAGTCGAAGTTGCAGGTTGCCCCCAGCCCTGGCCGCGGGTCGGGCAACGCACCTCTAGAGAATCTGGGGGGGGGGAGGGAAGGGATCGTTAGCCACTGATTTTTGGACATCTTTTGATAGAGGGGGAGAATCTAGGAGTTGACAAAAATAACTGTACTTCTCTCTGCAGCAACTGCATCAATAGCTTAGGCGCGATCTTTTTTTTTGCGCTGCCTGACGCGCTTTTTGCGATGCTTTTTGGGATGAAGGGAAAGCTGATTGTGGGTGCAGGTTCTGGATGAGTTTCGGAGGAGGCGGCCAGGCTGTTGGACAAGGGGGGCGACCCAGTGGCACGTCCAAGGTTCAACACTTTCCCTCCACCACCGATTCAGAGTTCCCGCCTTAGGTTGGCAAAGCGAAAAAAAAAATCACCGCAATTAGAATACAGATTAAATAGTTTGTAGTAATCTAAGGGGCAGTTCTGGCCTGCGTAATAAGTTGCATTCATCTTTGATATTTGCATCTCCTCTCCTTTCGCCCAGCTGGCAGACTCTGGCAGATACCAGCATGCCTCTCTTGCCCCCCCCCCTAACTACTCTCTTTCTCTTGTCTCTCACACGCACTCTCTTTGCCACTCCCTGCTCCTCCTCTCCATCTCTCCCCCAAATTCCCTTTTTCCCACCAACCATCACAAAAAACCACTGCCCGAGTCCGAGTTCATAGAGTTCAAGTCCCAAGTCACGGGCATGGGCTTGGGAATGGGCCTGAGCATAGGCATGGGCATACCTGCATTAGCTACAGGAGGGCATCTGCTACGTGTAAGCTTCCATTGCGAATTTTTTTTCCTGCTTGGGTGTCAGCTGCCACCAGCCTCGGCTGATGCCTCTGCATAACGAGCAAAGCATCGGATGCTGCCTGGTTTGTCCCGGGATCCTCTCATTTTTGTCCCGCCTCCTGAGATGGGGAGAAGCGGCTATGCCAAGTCATTTCACTTCGTATCGAGACGGACCTACGGAAGATATACTCTGCACTCCTTGTACGTTTCAACCAGCCTCAAGTTTCTCCTCTAAAAAGGTTTAATAAAAAACACCTCCCAGATTCACCAACATCACATTACCTCCTCATCACAGCAATGGCAGGAATCATCCTCTCACATCCTCCGTCCCGTAGCAGACGTGCACGTGCTGAGCCAGTAGAAACCGAAGTCTGTCCAAGATGGATTTGTGTTTGATGCTTTATATACTGCCTCGATTCACTAGATTCACAAGCTCCCCTATCAAAATATGCCTTGTCGCCTAGATAGGTTGCGGTGGCAAACGACCTGTCCCCTAGCGTCCACGAATTGCGAGGTCAAATTTCTTTTTCTTTTTTTTGTTTGTTCGTCGAGCGGATTTTCTGCCTAAATATCAACCAGGCTTAATCGCACCTCTAGGTAGCTGTTTACACAGCAGACAGGCCTCTTTACAGGAATTTGAGTTTCCGAAACTTTACTCCTCGCCGTCAGCTTCCTCTTCAACAGTTCCATCAGCCTTCTTGGTCGTCTTCTTCTTGCTCTTGGTCTTCTTCTTTCCGAGATTCCTGGTCAGAGGCTGCTCGAGAATTTTGAGAATTTCCTCGTCAGTTATCTTCTTGTCAGTTTGGTACTTGCTTAGATCAATTTCAGGTGGACTGCCCAGCTTGGTAACACCGTTTTTAGTGATGGCTGCCATGCCCCTTAATTAGCTAGTCGTGATTTTCTCGCAGAGAAGAAAACTTACCAATGGTAGTAAGCAGTCTGGCAACGGGTGAGTTGTCTTTATCGCCAACAAGCTCGTATTGGCGGAAAACATTGTTTCGAACACACTCAACAACACCAGACTTGGCATCACGCTCGTCCTCCAACTGCCTCAAGCTGAAAGGGAAAGTGCCGAACTTCTTCTGCACTTCGGAAAGGATCTTTCTAGAGGTGGGACGCTTCAGGAGATAAGTCTGGGTGGTTCGGCGGTGGAGAGTTGCTCGATGATCCAAACCCTTGACCTTTCCAGAGCCCAAGCTCACGCCCGTCTCGACGCCCCAGACCTCGCCCACTTCGGGAACACCTTCGCCCTTGGTTCCCTCGGCAGGAGCAAGAACAATCTTCTTGGTACCCTCAATCTCGTTGCGGCCAAACAACCAAGACGTGGTGCTCTCAACTAGCTTGCAATCATAAGTCTCGCATACCTTTTCCAACAGGCTAGTAATTTTAGACTGGCTCGGGGCCTTTTGCGCAGCAGCCTTGGCTTTTTCCTCGTCCGTTCCCTGAGCAAGGAGTCCAGGTGGGACCATCAGCCGCAAGAGAAGCTCATTAACATAGTGTGTAGCAAGAATCAAATCAGCATCACGACCGGTGACGGGTTCGTCAGCCTTCTCCTTGGGGTTAGCGAGGACAGTGTTGCAGACAATGGAACCAAATCCATCAATTTGCGCTCCAAGTTGAATCTTGATAGCCTCTCCAGCCTTGATCTCCGTTGAAGCCTCACTCTCGTCAGTAGTGAGGGGAGTGTAAGGAGTCACGTAAGATGAAGGCGAAACAGTGGTCGGGTGGGAGAAGCCTTTTTTGGGGTTGATTTTATTTAGTCATGAATTTGTACATTGAAGGACGCACGAACATGTAGATGATATACTAACCTTTGACAATTTTCTTTCCTCGATAGACCTTGGAAATCTCCTCCTCGATTAGCTTATCACCCTCTTGGCAGACATCGACAATCTTTGCACCAGGCACGCAGAGCTCTGACACCGCAGCCAAGACCTTCTCCGAGATCTGGGCAGCGGTCTTGTACTTGGTGAGAGTATCGGGGTTATTGAGGGTATAATCTATACGCGACCATTAGTCTTGTTTCCATACGTAAACCATGAAGAGCCTCATAGATTGTGGTCGTGTGCAGCTGCTATGATTATGATGACTTTGGCGAGAGAGCTTTGTTGCTATTGGCGGGGTATGCCAATGGATGGAGGGAGGGGCGTATTTTCGAAGGCACTGCACTGCAGGCCGTGTCGCCTAAAGGTAGATACTAGACACCTAAAGGAATAGTCATAGAGTGGTAAAGCAAAAAGTACATACCGATTTCCTTCGATTCCGACATGGTGGGCAATTGATGGAGCTGAAAAAGAGCTTCTTGTTTGTTTCTAACTGGTGCAGTTGTCGGAGCAGGCCCAGGTCTTTAGTACTCGCTCTGTCGCAAAAGGCAGAGAAAGAGTTAGCAAGCGAAAGCTGTGGTGTGCGCAAAAATGGACCTCAGGTTTTCCAAATGGGGGCTTGGAGGGGGTTTATCCGTGAAAACGGACCAGAGCTGAGGGGCCTGTGTTGTGGGCACCACGTAACAGCCAGCCGCAGTAGTAGTAATACCTGATTTTAGTATGATTGAGTTTTTTTGGAGTTTCCTTGGAATTTTTATTTATTTTAGCACGGCACAGACACTTCTACAGGCCTTTCTTCAAGCGGCTATATGCCTAACAAAGACACACTATTTGCTTCTGCCGAGCTCGACGATTGGGCGGGCGAGGTGCTGAAGTGGGTTTTTTACTTTAGCTCTGACGCACATCAAATCTTGCACAGTACAGAACTGGCCGCAAGCAGACAAGACGATTCAAGCCCAAGCCGGACTTCGTAGCCTCCAGCGTCTTCATCTACAATTAAATTTATCAGAATCTTTGATTGCCGCTTGAAGACTTGTTTTGAAACTCTTTTGAGTAAAAAGCTGCAGTCAAGGAGGCAATTGGCTATACATAGGTGATAATACGAAGGTACTATTAGTGCCGAGGCTCAGAAGGGCTCAGTGGTTACATCATATTTGACAGGCTATGTTAGGGCACAAGACGCACGTCACAGCTTAAGCAGTTTAGAACCAAGAACCAACAATACATACATAAGACACGGAGCAATATACGTCTGATTTTTGCCGAGTCAAGGGATGACTCCTCGATTTCTTTGGGGGGAATTCTTTTTCTACAATCGTTTCCATCCCTTATTCAGACACTTACTCCAGTTACTTATACCCTCGTAAACAAGTACCCGATACCGGTACTAGAATATTGTTGATGCTCTCTAGTCTATATTCTATACACAATTTACAATTAGCTTAAATATTCTTACAGTCATGCCCAGTTGCAACGATAATAATAACTTGTCTAAGTAGTACCTATATACCTCAAATAGTGACATATGCTCTCTAGACAGGCACCGGTTGAATCACGGAATATTTGCTACGGTAGTTGCTTACCTAAGGTAGTTCGCTTGATACATTTGTAGCCCGTTAATGGTGTTCTACGGAGTACGGAGTAAGTCTTCTTGATTAACATGCTTGAGTTGAGGTACCCCGTATATGTATGAATAAGGAATACTTCTGGGTACAATAGGTACGAATCTGAGTCCTGGCTAGCATGTTTTCTTACTACTAGTGATTTTAAACATAGTACTAGAACTAGATAGGTAATTTAATTACCAGTACGGAGTCTGCACGTAGGTACGAAGTACTAGCATTAATTATCAGGAACTGCACTCAATCGCGCCGTTACCAGAATCTTGTCCAGATATCAATCTCCAAGCTCGTCTCGACTTCGAACACCTCTCTGGAGATTTAACAGCCGCGGCAGCCTCTATCACGACTTATTCCGGACTGAAACTAACTCGCCATCGAGCGCGCCAGAATATCAACGCATTGCTGTCGCATCCCTGCGGCGACTCGGCTACGCCAGCGCTCGCGACAAGACTTAATCTACCATGGCTGCGGTTCAGCCATCAATGTCGGCACCGGCAACAGACCCAGCGTCGGCCGCGACGTCGGTCTCAGTCAGCGATGATACAAAGGATGCGGCCTCCGGGGCTGCATCTTCGGAGATGCCTGTACGCACAAAGGAATCCTTTGACAGGTTGATGGTTGAGCGCTACACGATGCGCGACTCCATAGCCGCGTCCGCCCTCAGCCAACAGCTCAATCAGACCATGAAGTCGTCGCACGAGATGCGTGAGATGTTCAACGAGTACAGATCCGTCCGCAACGCATATCAGCAATGGTTTCCTCCCAGCAGACTGTACGGCGAAGGCTACAACGGATATGCCAATGGATATACGGAGAACCATGGCCCCTCTCGGGTCGTTTATCCGTTACAGAAGCCACGCCCTGGCCACCGGACGACGCCTCCCCTTAAATATAGTCGTAAGGATATGCTTAAACAGGCTGAACAGCACGAGGACTTGGTGCCCCTGAGGCTGGATGTGGAGTGGGACAAGATTAAGCTTCGCGATACCTTCACGTGGAACTTACACGATCGTCTTCTGCCTGTTGAGCTGTTCGCTGCACAGCTAGTCGAAGACATGGGCCTGAAGCCTCCAGCCTCTCAGCCTGTTTATGAGCAAGTTATCCAACAGATGCGGGAACAGCTAAATGACTTTTACCCCTTCGCCTATTCCGAAGAAGATGCACTGGATCCCGAGCTCCCCTATTCGGCTTACAAGAACGACGAGATGCGCATTCTAGTTAAACTCAACATTACTATTGGACAACACACGTTGGTAGACCAGTTTGAATGGGAAATCAACAATCCAAATAATTCACCCGAAGAATTCGCTGTTACCATGACCCGTGACCTTTCCCTATCCGGAGAGTTTACTACAGCTATTGCCCACTGCATCCGCGAGCAATCGCAGCTCTTCACCAAGAGTCTCTATAGTATTGGCCATCCATTCGACGGAAGACCTGTTGAAGATTCAGATTTGGTATCTGCTTTTCTGCAGACGCCTTTGCCATCTGTGTTCCGCCCTCAGCAACAGGCTAAAGAATACGCTCCCTATTTGTACGAGATGAGCGAAGCCGACCTAGAAAGGAACGAGACTGTCTTTTCTCGTGATCAACGACGGCAAAAGAGATCAATCAACCGGAGAGGAGGACCACAACTTCCTGACCTCAAAGATCGACAACGTACTATCCGCACGCTCATTGTATCGTCTGTACTCCCTGGTTCCGCGGCAAACATCGAAGAGAGCAGGCTGTACAAGAAGGCAGCAGGCCCTACTAGGAAAAGAGTGGCTCGTGATGGTGAAGTATCAGACTCTGAAGAAAGTGACGACTCTGTGCCTGATTCTCCCGCGCCATCAAATATGGCCGGCACGGCGCGTACGAGAAATATGCGTGGCGCAGCAACTGCTGCCCAGCAAAGAATGGCCAATCTGGGTCGGTCAGAAACGCCTGACATAGCCAGCCATCATCACGAAACCAGGATATCTCGTCGTTTCCGAGAGGAAACAGAGGATCCATTGTGGATAACACTAAAGGTTAATAAAGACAAGCTGAAGCGCATCATGAGAGGCGACTACCGCGACCTGGCTACCTCTTCCGTACCGCCCGAAACTCCTTCTTCCACGTCCAATATACGAACACCAACTTCTGCAGCCCCGCCCAAACCCAAAGCATCGACACCGGCTCCAGCAGCCTCTGTTCCCCAACCAACTGGTACCACAGGAGCCGTTCCTCCCGGTCAGATAGGCCGCCTACCTGCACCGCCACACGTTCCTGGCCAATCACCTCCCCCAGCAGTAAGTTTACCCACCCTCTTGAGCTATACTCAATGCTCCTTTGATGAAGCTAGCCGTAGCTCACATTATGTCTCCCTCCTAGCCTCCTCCACCCGAATGGCTCGTACAGTCATTAAAGCAGCTTGAAAAACAGTATCCACATGGCGATAGGTTTGAGGCTATAATGAAGTACTCATCCCTCGACCCTGTCACAGAGCTGCCCATTCAAACGCAGCCCCTTCCAGAGGGAGTCAAATACGCTTGGCTCCCACGCATTCGTTGCTTGGACTGTACAACGAAGCTGTATACTCCCGGTCCGGACATGACGGCGCAAAAGTTTGAAGCTCATCTCAAGTTTTCGGGGCACCGTGAAAAGGTCAAGCAGAGACTTGCTTCACAAGGAGGCGGTGGCTCCTCTTCAACATCATAAATCTGAATTGGCGAAGCGCGAGGGAGAGAGGGTTTTGTGGCGAAGAGCATAGATACCAGCAGAAGGCTTAATGGGCGAGCAAAAAAAAATATGGGGTGCGAATCCTGAATAAATGTGTTTTTTTCTTGGCTGTTTCAGACACAATGCATGATGAATATTTAGTGTTAGCAGATATATAGTGCGAGTAGAAGGAAGAAAAAGAAAGAAAAAGGATATTATTCTCTTGTGTTGAAAAAAGAAAAAAAAAAGAAATTGAGAACGGGTGCTGGAAAGATTCTTGTCAATTTTGAAAGTTAAGTCAGTTGGTTGATGAATAAAACCATAAAGAAGTTTTATATAACAAAGAGACAGATCTTGCTTCACCTTATGCAGCAAATACCGCAAGAACACTTTTCATTGTCACTGCGACGCAAGATTAGAAATAATAGCAAGAGTTTTCTTTGATATAACTTCGAAAGCTCTAGTAGCCAATTTTTTCCTACATAAAACTTCCCATCCACAACTTCCTACATCATCAGCAGGGGAGAAAAAAGAAAATAAAAGAAAATAAAAGAAAAGAAAATAAAATAAAATAAAATAAAATAAAATAAAAGAAATAGCTTCGTACGTTAATGTTATATTTTCTTTTTCATGCCCAAGGGACAAGACAATGGGATATATAAAAACGAACGAGATTACATCAAATATCCCATCAACGCCCTTTTTTCTCTTCTTTTCAAAGTTCATACAGCAAAAACGGGAAAGAAAGGGGGTCCTGAAAACAAAAATCCTTCTCCAAGGTTTGCCGATTCAATTATGACTTTCAAGAAAAGGAGGGAGAGGGGGGGATTCCATAGCATAAGCAAAATCCCAGAAAAGCCAATATGAACAAGTTGTTTACCACGATGAACCCAAAAAGATAAAAAGATAAAAAAAAAAAGTATAAACGACTCGTCTCCAAACAAATCTTTTCCTAACATAAATACTTGCTCACTCGTCGTCATCATCATCTACATCCATGTCCGATGCTGCCTCCTTTGCAGGTCGCCCACGAGTAGAGCGAGTACCTCGTTTGACCGTCGCCAAGATACTGGCTTTGATGGCTGGTGATTTTCCTTTGCCGCTATTGGAAGGGGCCGGTTTCCTTCCGTTACTTTTCCGTTGGTCTGGTTCTGAGTCTTCATCTTCTTCAGTAGCATCTTTTGCCTCAGCCTGAGGTTCGTCATTTTCTGATTCAGAATTGTCCGTATCATCTTTGTGGCCACTTTCCTCTTGCTCTGATGCCTCATCATCATCATCATTGTCATCATTGTCATAGTCCCATTGTGCCACACCTTCTAACATTTCCTCTTCATCCTCTTCATCATTCCGCTCCACATAGTTTGACACCGTGTGAGCGCGGCCACTGCGGCGACGTTCACCCTCAGGTACAGAAGGTGCTGTTTTCTTGGGCTTAGGCGCCGACTTAGGCTTTGTAGATTTCCTGCCAGGAGCCTTGATTGATTTGGCTTTTGCACCTGGCTTCTCTCGGAAAACAGTCTTCATCTGAGTCTTGGATCTCTTTGCCGGATGATCTGTTGAATCATGCATTGACTTTCGCTTCTAAAGGGCTATATTAGTGTCATTGGCTATTTATGGATAGAACAGGTCATAGCTATACCTTTTTGCGGTCCATCACCCGAACCAAGTCATCCAGCTTCTCGTCCAATTCATCCGGGATATACTGCTTCTTCGCAATATGCTGAGCAACTTCACTAGATGGAAGAGCAGTATATAATCCCGTAGGCAACCCAATTTTGCCCGGCCAGGCTTGGAAGCTCCAATTCTTTCTCTCCTGAAACTTGCGAATCAACGTTTGAGCGAGGTCGCTTAATACATAAAGATTTTCGCTCTTCTCCGGATCGACACCGTCACGCGTTTGTTTAACTCTCTC
This sequence comes from Trichoderma oligosporum, assembly GCA_015266385.1. Classification (NCBI taxonomy): domain Eukaryota; kingdom Fungi; phylum Ascomycota; class Sordariomycetes; order Hypocreales; family Hypocreaceae; genus Trichoderma; species Trichoderma oligosporum. The sequence continues at coordinate 11,265 of JACBYL010001079.1, read as the reverse complement.
AGCGTACTTGTAGATCAATGATATATTCTCCTCGGTAGCAACCGCACCCAAATAGAAAAGGAAATAGTTCGCAAAGTCGACCAGATCGGCCGGATCTGAGCTATAGTCAGGATGGTGAGCCAATAATGGTATAAGCCTTCCGAGGATAGCCTCCATGATCTGTTGCTTGTTTTCGGCATAATATCGAGAGCGTGACCGAAGCCAAGTTTCCACTCGATTTTTAAGATCAGGAAACGGTTCAAATGCTGTCAGGAAAAGGATGGCAAGAAAACGCGCGCGTAGTTTCCCCCGAGTGAGATAGTTCTGCAGTTTATCCATAAAGCGACGGCGCACCTGGAGCTCGGTATCTTGGACAAGCTCCGCAAGTTTATTGAAACTTGCATGATCAAATTGATCATCATATTTCTTTAGGGTGCAGAGTTTCAAGATCATGATACCAGCCATCAGCCGGAGACGCTTTTTGTGATGCTTAGGCGTGTCCTTGACTTTGGAGAACTCGCCTTCCATGACAACAAAAGTTTTAAGAAGCTTGAGCACAGGCTTGACTCTTTCCTCAGCATCAGCTTCTGCTGACGTAGCAAGAGCTTGGTTGACAAGAATCCTCATAGAAAGGCATTTCGCTTGAAGTTCCTCGTCCATATCGGCGTCATCAACCCAGGATGGGTCTTTCTCTGTGGCTTCGGTTCGTACGTTGCGCAGAATCTTCTTTATGATCATATCGTTGATTGCCTCATCTGAGTCCACGGTAACAGTCGGCGCCAACCGCTCTAGCTGGCTTATAGTGGCCAACTTGTTAAGGAAATGAGGCGCTTCGTACTTCCAGTTCGCCATCACCTTGCGCAGAAGAGTGGTAGCTGTCACCTTGCTCTTATCGTCGTTCTTAGCAAGGAGGACATTGATAGCATACTTGGGCGTTTTAATAGGGGTGCCATAGAGGGCGTAGTTGATGAGCGTTTGCGTGAAGCTCTTGTCATAGACTATATCATCCGGATACCTCTTGGCATAAGATGAATATGCTTTGAGAATATCACCAGCGGCCGTGTCATTGGATTTGGTGGTTTCCGTTGGCGCTTTCTGAATGAGCTCCTTTCGTAACTCTTCCGCATGGGCTTTGAAAATGTCGGGGTTTCGCTGAGATATGTCGTTGAGCACCTGATGCGCGACAGCAGCGAAGCCGTTCTTATCGCTCTTCGAGTAGTCCATGATAGTCGCTAGGTGGCTTCGGTTGAACATGAGACAGCTTGATCGATACAGCAAGGGAATCAGCGTATCTAGAGAACCAGCAGCAGTGCTTGCTGAGATTTTTGTAATCAGCTCAGCAATCGCACGTCTGACTGTCTTGAAGTCGCTCTCAGACTCAATCGCATACTTGACAAGTTGGTAGCTACGGCGCTCGTTGAGCTTGACGAACTTTTGAAGATCACTGCGGACCTTCAATGGGTCGGGAAAGTAGGCGCCAAGCCATTGAAGAGTTTTGGCAAGACCAGCCTTGACTTTATCCTCATTGGCCTCAATGACGCCGCCGTTGTAGGCCTCACACTGCTGAATAAAAATTTCCACGCCCTTGGCAAACTGAGGCTGGCGCGCCTGCATGGCGAAGAATGCCTTTTGCGCTGCAGTATCAAGGGACTTGAGCATCAGCAAAATCCTCTCGGCTCGTATCTTATCTTGGTCCGCCTGACCAACCGCAGTCTTGCCCTGTGAGGATGCAGCTGCACTCTTGGCCCCTTTACCCTTCATGAGAGGATATTTCAGGGGTATCAGACATTCGAACATGACACGGTCGAGGAGAACATTGAGATCGGGATCGTTGGCGTAGAAAGCATTGATTATGCGTGACGGAACACCAGAGATACAGGCAGTAACGGCTTCCTGCCCGTCTGCAATCTCCCCAGCACCCACTGCCCATAGCTTGCCAAGCAAAACCATCGCCTCAACACGCACAGCCGGCTTTCTGTCTCGACATCGATCTGCTAGGCTTGCGAAGACTGAGCCCTCTTTATCTACGCCGCCGATGATACCGAGCTTTAGGATGATATCTCGGAAATCAAAGAGTTCGATGGCTTTGACAGCTGCCAAACGAACTTTTTCTTCGCTATCGTTTAGCTTATCAACCAAAGCTCTTACCAGTTCACTTTCTTCTTGGCTGCTAAGTCCAATTCCTCCGGCAGAAGTAGAGAGTATGTAACCAACGGCGGTTACCCAAGCGGTTCGAATAGTTCCCGTCTTGTCGTTTTTCCTGCCTACAAAGTTTCGATAGGTCGCCGCATGTGACTGAGCAAAAGATTGAGGAGAATAGGGTTTGGTGAGAACGTTTGCTTCGGCTACTACTGCTGAAGTATCATCCATCAACCTGATGGGAGGGTAGGCAGCAGGATCAAGAACGGGAGGCTGTGGCGGACCCGCGGCACCAATGCCAGATATCATGTCACCAAATGTCTCTGTAGCTATGAGCCGTAAGTGTACATTATCAGCGGATAGTTCTGCATCCAGCTGAGGAATGACGTTTTGCAGGACTGTGGGTGCTGCTCGCCAAAGCTCTCGAATAAGAAGATGAGCCTGGCGAAGACTCTTCAAATCAGCCTCGGAGGGTCCTCCATGGCCATCTTCATCATCCGAATCGTCTCCATGGCGATGGCCATTTCCCGCAGTTGCGAATCCAGAAGCATTGAGGATCACATCGCTAAAATACTGGCTCACATAGCGTGCCATTTTATCTGCACATCCATTGCATATAGCCTTTGCCATAATGTAGGCCGCTGGTTCTGTCTTGTGAAGAAGCGTCGATTGCTTGCCGCTCTGTTCCTTGGAATTCCGGCCACCACCAGGGGGCGCTGCGCGCAAAAACTGACTGATGATAGCATCGATGACACTCGCCGGGACACTGCCAGGAGACTCATCGATCAACTGGATGAGCATTTCAGTCAAGTGAATTTCAACATCCTTGGCAACTTGCTCTTCGGCTGGTGCCTTGGCGTTTGCTGACACTCCATCAAATGTAGAATTGAACAGGCGTAGCAAAAGATCATCAGCTCCATGAATTTCCGATATTAGCAAAATGCTCTTGACGTCAGTCAGAGACATGAGAACGTATTTGTGCTGGCTGTTGTAAGGGTTCGTTGGATCTTGCAGGCTAGGTAGAATATCTTTTACGAATAAACCAAACATCATCTACACAGGTCAGTAAAGCAAAGTTAAAAGGGTTACGAAGCTAGGCAAGCCCACCTTTAGTTGATCATCCGTAAATGGGGCATCTGGGACAAACAACCTCAGGATATCAACCAAACAGCAGGCAGTGTACGCTTTGACGCCTCTGTCCTTATGCTGCAGCAGATTGCGATGCGCCAACTTGGCGGCGACATCCTTGAGCGAGCTCAGGTCGACCTCTCCCTGTTCAAAGTCCGCTAGCTCTTTTGATAACTTTTCGAGGCGAGTCAGAAGAGTAGCACTTGGGATAGGCTTCGCAGGCCGCCACGACAGCTCCTCATCAAACTGAAGACTCCGATGCTCTCCTTCGTAGCCACCCTCGACATCTTGCGGTTCCGCCTCGGGCTCGGGTTCGGGTTCCACCTCACCACCAGATTCCGAGTTGGAGTCCTGCAGCTCTGCTGGCGCGTGAGACGTCTCCTCCACTGGCGTCGGCGCGGATCGTTTTCTTGTGGATTGACGAGAGCGCATGTTTGCGCGGGTACAAAGATGGCGATATGTTGTTGTCGAAAGGCGGCGAACAAAACTATCCCGAGGTCGCTTGATTGGCTTGGTCGCGAAGTCCTTCGTCTGCTACGGCGCGCAGGTCACAGCATCGCACGGCTGGAAAGAATTGCGTTGATGGAGAGAGAAGAGCAGTTGTCTAGCTCGAGGACACGACGACGGCTCTCGGCAGATTTTTTTTTGGTGTTTTTTTACCCTATTAGTGGGTGTAGGAGGATGATGCTACGGGGATAGCGATCTGTGGGAGGGCACCACGAATCAAGAAGTTTAGAGGGGAGCTTCAGTGCTCAGGTCAGGTACGCGACGCGATGGGAAATGTTCCGGAGTGGCCCCGCGTCCATTTGCTCTATACCCTGTAAATCCCGTACTTGATACCTACTACGGAGTACTACTAGGAAGGCAATAATTTGATGTTCAATAGGCTAATCTCAAGGCATCTACCCTACATTCTGATGGCATCCCCCTGCGGTGATTTTAAACCACTCTCTAAAGCACATTACTGAATACATTAAATTTTGATGAAGAATAATTATTTGTTAGATGATATTTGGAGAAATATGCGAAGCTTGAGCGACTAGAAGCTTAATAGAATGACCAATACGAGAAGATGAAGTGATACGAGCACGCCTTCTCCCCTTTCTTGTGTCATGAAAGAAAAGAAAGATTGACAAACATTTATTGCCTTATGAATCATGTGCATTTTTATATCATTTACGTCCTTTCATCAGTCAGGATCCATGGCTACATACTTACCACCTATCTAGTGATAAATGTTGGCGCGATATCTTGATACCAACGGCGTCTAGTTAACAATGCTTGAGGGAAGATACCAGCATTCATTCTCTTGCACAACACAGCGTGTCTGAATCAATATAGCTGATAAGCTTCAATCCGAAAATGACATTTGAAAAACTAAAATCTGCATGGTAGGACCTTGGGTAAGTGCGTTCTCAGACTTCTCCGGTCTAGTCCGTAGTGGACAAAACGAAGCTGCAATACCCGTTAGGTATGATGGCCGAGTATGCAGCTCTCCTTGCTCTACTCTCCTCCATTTTGATCTTTACACGCATTATATCCAGTCCCAAGAGCCTAACCTGCTTTCTAATAGGTAGCCCAAGCCTGTATTTTTCCACAGGATGTGTTACGAACTATGTTTGTTCCATGGTTCATATATTCACAGGGGCTGGTGTTGTACAAGAAGCTCTATATTTTATTCATTATCATATCTAGAGCTAGGACGTAGTATTTGCTAATCTCTGTTATTAATGGCCACTAGGTGGTCTCTCTATGTTATATTTCATTCTATATATATGTGTGTATGCATATATCATCTTCGCCAACACATCATGTCACCATAACCCACTGAGTGTCTTTCTCTCTCTCTCTCTCTCTCTCCCTCCATTTCTATTACAACTATCTGCACGCTTATATGTACCTAATCGTTATACTCAGTTGTTCAAGCAACTTTTTTTTAGGTAGCTGGTGGTCTAATAGGCAAATATCTCTAAGTTCCAGGTTGCCAGCTTGTCGGTCCGGCAGCCGGCCCTCTCAACCTCTGTTCACCAGCTGCCAAGATAAACAAATCATAGAGAATGGGAGACGCGTGCCCAGTATTATTCTGTTTAATATTCATACGTGATTCACTGCGCTAAAAAAAAAAAAAGTTCATAGGGCTTGTGTTCTCCATCACCTTTAAAGAAACTCACCTCCTCTTCTCCCCTCCACAACTTTTTCTTCACCTGCATCCACCACACTCATTCTTTTTTTCTCTCCCTGCAAAAAGCACGCCAATCTTTTCTATCAAGTTCAAATAGTTTTCATTTTCTCTAAAGCTTCCGAAGCTTCTCAAACCTCTTTCAGATTGGTATGAAACCCATCCATCTTTCCGTTCCGTTGTGTCATCGTCACGCCTGTATCACTTCAAGTTGCCCTTCCCGACAAACTCTTTGCCGCAACTTCCATTACTAGCCCGCTCTGTAGCAGCATCTCGCTAATAAAAACACTCTAGTTTCGTTACTGTACGCAAAAAGTATACTACTGCGTGAGAATTTCCAAGTATATGGCCTCACCCTCCCATCTGTTTCCAAGCGTAAACTAACATTATTTGGACAGTGGCGACAATGAAGGACTCTGAAAGTGGCAGTATGCCCCAGCAGAAGATGAACGTTATCCAGACGATCAAGAAGCACCTCTTCGACGTGAAGGCTCTTACGGGAGCTGCCGTTGCTGTGTGCGTGCTGGCCGCGATTCTTGCGATTAGTCTCCTGGCAGCTCACTGTGGTATGATGCTCTTTCCCTTGGACTTAGGGCTGAACTGGATAATTCTGACTGAAGAAGCTGGCCTAGAAAAACTGTATCAATCTCAGAGGGAGGTTACCGTCATGGGCGAAGAAGCGTTTTCTGCCATCGATCACCAGCTTGACCGTCGTGCTGCGGACTGCAATGAGACCGAACTGTCCATCTCTGGTTCCTCTGCTGAGGCTGTCACTTATGTCTTGAATGATGGTTCCATCGCTATCGTTACGCAGTCTCTGGGGCAAAGCGGCGAAAATTCTGTCACTAGCATTCCAATCTCGTAAGTAATACGTGCTTGGCTGCTTAACAAAGATATCTTCTCACATTAGGAGTAGCACTCAGACTGCCACGTCAACCATCTACAGCATCATCACTCCATCCCAGCCGGCTGCTGTAACCAAGACCACAACTATGACTACATCCGTCCTTCTCACTTCAGAGACACCAACCTGTTCGGCCTTTAGCGCTACAGTTACGGTGACTGTGACCGTCGTGCCCACCCCCAACCCCTGGGCTTCCAGCTCCGTCCTCGGGGACATTACAGTGACTGCTGGGGCATCGACCGTTACCAACATCAACACTGATGTCTCCTACACCAGCGGACTTCCAGATGTCACCGTCTCTGGCAGCCCGGCAACTGTCACGGACATTGACGTTTCCTTGACTGGCCTGCCAGACGTGACCGTTTCTGGAAACCCGTCCACAATAACCAACGTTTTAACCGACGTATCTCTAACCAGTGGTCTTCCAGACGCGACTATATCCGGCAACCCAGAAACTGTCACTGCAGTCCAGACCAGCGTCTCTCTCACCGCAGAACCCACCACTTCGTTCGTAACAGTCATCATCTCGGATCTCTGGGGCTCTTCAACTGGTTCTTCTACCCCAACGCTGGTGACAGTCACCGCCATCTCCACTGTCAAGACAACTGTCACTACAATTGACTCTGCTCCGTCTCCCATCATTGTCACAGTTACGGACGCTTATCCTAAGCCCGTAGAGAGCACATCTGCAGCTTCCTTTGACAGCTCCAAAGCTGGCGCTCAGACATCCCGTCAGAGCATCCTCACAGAGGTTATCACAGCCACGAGTCATCAGTCGATTACAGCCACGACCACTGTCGTTATACCGCCAGTATCTTCTGGCTTTAACGGCACTGTGAGCGGCTTCCCAGCCGGCACTGCAACGAGTATCATTACTGTTCCCTCCATCCCTGTTGTTATCTCTGGTAGCAACAAGGGCCTGGAGCCATGCAGCCACACTCTTTGCTTCTTCATCATGATGGTTGCGGCCATCATGTTCATGCTTTAAGGGGGGCGTCTCGGTGGCTTCTCCTTTCTATTTTCGGGATATCTTTGGACAGAGCTCCATGAAAGGATGGATATACGCAGGGAGCTGATTTGATTTTTTTTATCTCTCTTTTAATTTTTGAAGGCATTTGCAAAGTAAGCTTCTCCATGGAACCGGATGGAATATGTTCGACTGGCCAAAAAAAAAAAAAAAAAAAAAAAAAAGAGGCACCACCAAAAAGGAGATCAAAAGACTAACTAAGTAAGCCAACAGTGTTTAACATGGCCCTTCGTGAAACAATAGGAGAGAAATTCCAGTGGCAAAAAAAAAAAAAAAAAAAAGGGAAAAAAAAAAAAAAAAAAAAAAAGACCAGGACGAAGCTTTGTTTAAAATTTCAACACAGTTAGGAATGACAGGTCAAGTTATCGTTCCCATTTTGGGCTGCGAAAAAAGAGAGAGATGAAATTGTAGGAAAGTGATTGAATACGGAGTGATCAGTAATTCTTCAAAGCCCAAAGCCCAAAATCCAGTTCCACCTAGAGCCTATCCAGGAAGTAATTCTTTTTCTATCATAAAACCCTGTTCCGACGCCTCCAACTTGTCCCGAAGAAAATGCTCCTGGGACGCCAAAAATCCCACCGAAGCTTAGCTGTTGCTAGCTTCGTAAGTTATTTATTATTGTTATGTATCCATCTCGTTAATTCAAAGATTTAGGCCTCTTCCCCCTCTGCTCTCACCCTGGCAATATGTCTATCGCGGCGCGCGCACATTTTCCCGTGCTTGTCTGGCTTTCCAGTTATCTCTTATAGGAGCAGCGGCGTCATAGAGATCCTTTACTGAAACGCGGTCTTTGATGCTCTCTAGGACGCTTGTAACTGTACTCTTGTGGTTTGCTTCATTCTTGTCATCTCTGAAGCGGAGAAGGCGCCACCTTCTCTGGTCATCCTGGTTGCATTCTACGATGCGGTCATTCAAAGGGTCATTCAAGCTCTTCAACGTCTCCCATTCTTCCTCAGTGAGATAGAGATCGTCGAACCAGTCATATTTTTCTGGGCCATCTCCCCTGTAGACAAAGAGCTCTGCCTTCGGTACGCTGTCATAGTCAATAAAAGACTCAGTAATGCCGTCTTTTCGCTCCCACTCATCTGGCTCAACAGTGGAGAAAGAAAGTCTGAGTCGTAGATCAATAGTGTTTTCTTCAGGTGGTTTCCACTTGAGAATGTGAGGGTCAGTGCCATGTTTGTAAGGCGTGTTCCGGCACGTGAAGATGAGACCATCGTTGCCATGCTTCAGACTCGGGAGAATCTGTTTAAACATCATTTCAATACCGTAACCGAGCTGGAATGGCTTCATTTCAACAATGAACGGCTGGTATTTAACTTCGTCGGGAAAATCTTTAAATAGCTTCTTGTATGGCGTGTACAGCCGTTCCCTAAAGTATGCCAGCCGCTTATCAAGAGATCGATCCATGAGCTTATTGCCATCCATCACGAGGCAATCGAAGACGAGAAATCGGGGCTGTTTTCCTCCATTGGGTAAACTGTCCCACACTAATTCGCCATCGACAAGTGTCGCCGTGTGAAAGGCACTGACATCATTCTCACGAGGGAAATGCAAACTCTTGTTGGTGATGAACCAGTAATCGTTCTTGCGATCAATCAGGTAGTGAGCCTCGCCCTGGTTATCGTCTTCGGTTAAGTAGAGAAGATACCGAATTCCGTCGGATTTCTCGCATACGTAATAACTGATAGTTAGACATGTGTCAGCTAATATTCTCAGTAGATTCGGGTGTCATTTTGTATTCGCCATACTCTTGCTTGGTCAATTCGTCTAGATGCTGTCTAGCAAAACTGACCGGCTGGGCGCCAGGGAAGCTGATCTGCTGCCTGCCAAGTAACTCCGCAACTTCCTTGCGCATGGCATGGAGAAGCTGCCCTTCGGCTTTGATACCGGGCTCATCAATCGAGCTTATGTGTCCATCAGATTTGTTGGCCTCCATTTTTGGCCCTCTCGACCGTGGTCGATTAGCGCGTCGATGACTCTGTCGCTGTAGTTTCGTGACTGTTCGAGGGGGGAGGAAAAGGTTTGGATTATTTTATCGCGGAGATGTAATTTATAGCTACAGACGACGCGGAGCAACCTCATGCAGCAGCAAGTGCATTTGAGGCCGGACACCTCAAGAGTGCCGGGTTGGTTGCAGTAATGAGGACCTGAAGTTAGTAAGAGCTGCGCTCAGGCGCCGCATTCTTGGCACAACTTCCACCGCCTTATCGATAAATGGATGCCTGAGCAGCTAGTAGCATCCTTTTTTGGACTACGCTGACAACGGCATGGTCCTACTTTATATACCGTTGGCAAGTTGATAGTCAAAATAATATAGATGAAATGAATAAAGATTAATTGCTATCTAAATAGGAAGTGGTGTATGATGTTACGCATGTATTATTCAGGGTAAGTCAGTACAATGTACGAAGCAAATTGCTCTTGAAATGGTACTCAGAGTAATACTTCGTACGAAGTAGAATAAAACGGCATCACTTCAAATGAAGAGACCATTTTCTCTCAGTCTTCCTCCGTATTAGCAATTCCTCATCATGAATACTCGTCTTGACACGCTAATTTTCATCTATCTTGTCAACCTCTGCCCTAGCCTCCTCCCATTGCTGCTTACTCTTGCGTGCCCATTCAATCTGACTTCTGGCATACGCCAACTGCAGAGACCGTTAGTGTCAAAGTCCCAAGAACGGTTATTTAGGGCGGGTTCTATTGTTGTCTACTACTCACCATGTATCTTCGCAGGTCATCTTCTTTGTCTTTCTGAAACCGCTTTAGGTCATTAAGCACACTTGCGCTGGCCTCTTTAACGTCCCTTTCGGATGCCACCTGCGCTTGCTCCAGCTGCCCAATAGACTCGCGAGTCTTTCCAATTGTGTCTCGGCGGGTGCGCTCAGGGTCCACGTCTACAACCCCCTGAACTGCATGGCGGATAGGACCAAAGATCTTGTTTGTTATAGAGTTTGTACTGGGCATCTTTCTATGCGTTATACTACTACTAACACTTCTTTCGGGTAGACCTTGGCTTGCAGATGGAGCCACAGACGGGAAATCGCCATGAGTAGGTGGGAAATCAGAGTCTATGGATTCGGTGTCTTCTTGGCTTCCATCTCGGCGATGCTGTGTCGGGGGCTCCCTGAGACTCGTCGATCGTTTCGGTGGTGGAGAAATTTGTTGGCTGCTTGAAAGGTATTGTTCAATACGCCTAGCTTCGGCTTCACTACGCTCTAGCTGGTCCAACAGGGCTCTCTTTTTGTTGAGCTCATCGGTAGTCATGTCTTGCTGTACGCGCTTGAGAACTCTATATCGCAAGACGCTTCTGACAACACCTGCAAATTGAGCATTTTCTCTCATTGGCTCTGCAAAGGTTGCACCCAAAGTGCCCGAGAGTTCTTCAGTCGCTATATATGATGCATCGGCGGCTTGACCTATGCGCTCAATGGCTGGTCCTAGGGAGGGAGCCTGTTCTGAAAGAGCAAAGGCATTGTATCTTGATCCCAGTTCGCAAAGGTCCGCAGCTAATGATGATAGATGGCTAAGGGTTCGGCGATTGACCTTCTCCATGGGACCTGTCAGAAGCTGTTCTAGCTCCTTGATTGAAGCCTCATAAGATATAAAATACGGATCAAGTTCCTGCTCGCCGAGAACGGATGCATCTGGGGGAAACCGTTCGATTGCGTGAGCGGCGCTCTGAATAACTGAAGAATTGAGATCCTGTCCTGTACCGGCCGAGGTCTTCAGCTTCGCCGAGCTCGAAGGAATCGGAAGAAAGTTATGCGCAGGAGTTGGGTTTGCTGTATCCAGTGGCGGCGCTTTCAGAACGGCCTTGGGGATAGAAGCAACGGGATGAGCATGTAGAACTTCGCTCTGTAACTGTGTTAGTAATAGTTGAATTTGCGGCATTATATATATATA